>JAJJMC010015314.1:17500-25899 GCA_023531435.1 Papaver californicum | reverse complement strand
CCTGATGTTGAGCTTTTCAATTTTTGCTAATAAATGATTAGCAACAAAAGGATTTTTTTTTAGTGAACGTGTCACAGCTAATTACTCCTATCTTTTTTTCTTTTGTAAAGACGAAGAAACATATTCTCGATTTTCTCTCCTATTTAGTACGTCGACGAAGAATCAAACTATCACTATATTTATTCCTTTTTCTACTTCTTCTTCCAAGCGCAGGATAACCCCAAGGGGTTGTGGGTTGTTTTCTACCAATTGGGGCCCTTCCTTCACCACCCCCATGGGGATGGTCTACAGGGTTCATAACTACCCCTCTTACTACAGGACGCTTACCTAGCCAACGCTTAGATCCGGCTCTACCCAAACTTTTCTGGTTCACCCCAACATTACCCACTTGTCCGACTGTTGCTGAGCAGTTTTTGGATATCAAACGGACCTCCCCAGACGGTAATTTTAATGTGGCCGATTTACCCTCTTTTGCAATCAGTTTCGCTACAGCACCCGCTGCTCTAGCTAATTGTCCACCCTTTCCAAGTGTGATTTCTATGTTATGTATGGCCGTGCCTAAGGGCATATCGGTTGAAGTAGATTCTTCTTTTTGATCAATCAAAACCCCTTCCCAAACTGTACAAGCTTCTTCCAAAGCATACGGCTTTCTGGATGTATATAATGATATCTAGACAGATGGATCTTATATGAATCGTATGATGAAGTACCACATGAGTGGATATATTGGAATCCAAATCTGCCGAATCACTCATGTTATGATCTTCTACATCCTAGGTCTCCCCGTTCCATCATCTGGCTTATGTTCTTCATGTAGCATTCAGACCGAATGACTCTATGAAATTACGTCGATATTTCCACATATTACGGGTAACGTAGGAGACATCTCTATTTTTCCCCGGGGGTAGAATTACCACTGCTTAGCTTTCAATTCGCCTCTGACCATCAAATGAAATGTGAATAACCCGTCCTCCTCTCTTTGAAACAAGGGGCGCTTCCGGTTCTGTCGGTGCTTCAAACAATTTTGTCTTCTCCATATTACCATATCTCTAGAGTCAATAATTTTATATGAGGAACTACTGAACTCAATCACTTGCTGCCGTTACTCTTCAGTTTTCTGTTGAGGTCTATCCCGTAGAGGTACTCAAATTGGATCAGTGATTGATTTCTAGGTTTCGTCGTAAACCTAATTGGTTACTTCCAATTACGTAAATCAATGGTTCAAACCGCACTCAAAGGTAGGGCATTTCCCATTGAGATAGGAACTTCTGTACCAGAAACAATGGTATCTCCAATTATAGCCCCTCTGGGATGTAAAATATATCTCTTCTCACCATCCCCATAGTGTATGAGACAAATGTATGCATTTCGGTTGGGGTCGTATTCTATGGTTACGATTCTACCAGATATGTCTTTTTCATTCCGTCGAAAATCTATTTTACGGTATAGACGCTTATGACCTCCCCCTCTATGCCTTGCGGTAATGATGCCTCTGGCATTACGACCTTTACCACAATGACGCTGTCCAGAGATCAAATTATTTCGTGAATTGGATTTCACTTGACTGTCTACGGCCCCATTGCGTGTGCTCGGAGTAGAAGTTTTGTATAAATGTATCGCCGTGTTATTAAGTATTTTTTTTTAAGTTCTTTTCTTTCTAAGAGGTGGAATAGAATAACCCGGTTGAAGCGTAATGATCATACGTTTGTAATGCATTGTATGTCCCATAGGTCCCATTCTTCTACCCTTTCCCGGGAGTCGATGACTATTCATAGCTATTACCTTGACACCAAAGAAGAGTTCGACCCAATGCTTTATTTCTGTCCTAGTTGATCCTGATTCGACATTAGAAGTATATTGATTGTTCCCCAATAACCGAATACTTTTGTCTGTAAATACTGCATATTTGATTCCATCCATAAATCCATTTTCTTCCCTATGAGTTCCAGTATTGATAAGAATTCTAGTTCTTACTGTTCATATGTTATGGTATGAATATACCATACCAATTCGTTATGTATGGATGATGAGATTCCATTGATACAGAGCCAATTCCAATAGACTTATTGAACGTTCCCATTGGCGTGCATCCAGCAGGAATTGAACCTACGAATTTGCCAATTATGAGTTGGGCGCTTTAACCATTCAGCCATGGATGCTTAACAGGGATCATCGTACATCGTGAATAACCAATTCCAATTGAAATGAAATCTTTAGGAGGAATCAATGAAACAGGAATCAATGAAACGACATCAATTCAAATCCTGGATCTTCGAATTGAGAGAGATATTGAGAGAGATCAAGAATTCTCACTATTTCTTAGATTCATGGACCAAATTCGATTCAGTGGGATCTTTCACTCACATTTTTTTCCACCAAGAACGTTTTATGAAACTCTTTGACCCCCGAATTTGGAGTATCCTCCTTTCACGCGATTCACAGGGTTCAACAAGCAATCGATATTTCACGATCAAAGGTGTAGTACTGCTTGTAGTAGCGGTCCTTATATATCGTATTAACAATCGAAATATGGTCGAAAGAAAAAATCTCTATTTGATGGGGCTTCTTCCTATACCTATGAATTCCATTGGACCCAGAAATGATACATCGGAAGAATCTTTTTGGTCTTCCAATATTAATAGGTTGATTGTTTCGCTCCTCTATCTTCCAAAAGGGAAAAAGATCTCTGAGAGTTGTTTCATGGATCCGAAAGAGAGTACTTGGGTTCTCCCAATAACGAAAAAGTGTATCATGCCTGACTCTAACTGGGGTTCGCGGTGGTGGAGGAACCGGATCGGAAAAAGGTGGAATTCTAGTTGTAAGATATCTAAGGAAACCGTAGCTGGAATTGAGATCTCATTTAAAGAGAAAGATATCAAATATCTGGAGTTTCTTTTTGTATCCTATACGGATGATCCGATCCGCAAGGACCATGATTGGGAATTGTTTGATCGTCTTTCTCTGAGGAAGAAGCGAAACATAATCAACTTGAATTCGGGCCAGCTATTCGAAATCTTAGTGAAACACTGGATTTGTTATCTCATGTCTGCTTTTCGTGAAAAAAGACCAATTGAAGTGGAGGGCTTCTTCAAACAACAAGGAGCTGAGTCAACTATTCAATCAAATGAGATTGAACATGTTTCCCATCTCTTCTCGAGAAACAAGTGGGGTATTTCTTTGCAAAATTGTGCTCAATTTCATATGTGGCAATTCCGCCAAGATATCTTCGTTAGTTGGGGGAAGAATCTGCACGAGTCGGATTTTTTGAGGAACGTATCGAGAGAGAGTTGGATTTGGTTAGACAATGTGTGGTTGGTAAGCAAGGATCGGTTTTTTAGCAAGGTACGGAATGTATCGTCAAATATTCAATATGATTCCACAAGATCTATTTTCGTTCAAGTAACGAATTCTAGCCAATTGAAAGGATCTTCTGATCAATCCAGAGACCCTTTCGATTCGATTAGTAATGAGGATTCGGAATATCACACATTGATCAATCAAAGAGAGATTCAACAACTAAAAGAAAGATCGATTCTTTGGGATCCTTCCTTTCTTCAAACGGAACGAACAGAGAGAAAATCAGACCGATTCCCGAAATGCCTTTCTGGATATTCCTCAATGTCCCGGCTATTCACGGAACGTGAGAAGCAGATGAATAATCATCTGCTTCCGGAAGAAATCGAAGCAATTCTTGGGAATTCTACAAAATCAATTCGTTCCTTTTTCTCTGACAGATGGTCAGAACTTCATCTGGGTTCGAATCCTACTGAGAGGTCCACTAGAGATCATAAATTGTTGAAGAAAGAACAAGATGTTTCTTTTGTCCCTTCCAGACGATCGGAAAATAAAGAAATGGTTGATATATTCAAGATAATTACGTATTTACAAAATACCGTCTCAATTCATCCTATTTCATCAGATCCGGGATGTGATATGGTTCCGAAGGATGAACCGGATATGGCCAGTTCCAATAAGATTTCATTCTTGAACCAAAATCCATTTTTTTCTTTCTTTCATCTATTCCATGACCGAAACAGGGGGGGGTACACGTTACACCGCGATTTTGAATCAGAAGAGAGATTTCAAGAAATGGCAGATCTATTCACTCTATCAATAACCGAGCCGGATCTGGTGTATCATAAGGGATTTTCCTTTTCTATTGATTCCTACGGGTTGGATAAAAAAAAATTATTGAATGAGGTATTCAACTCCAGGGATGAATCGAAAAAGAAATCTTTCTTGGTTCTACCTCCTATTTTTTATGAAGAGAATGAATCTTTTTATCGAAGGATCAGAAAAAAATCGGTCCGGATCTCCTGCGGGAATGACTTGGAAGATCCAAAACCAAAAAGAGTGGTATTTGCTAGCAACAACATAATGGAGGCAGTCAATCAATATAGATTGATCCGAAATCTGATTCAAATCCAATATAGCACCTATGGGTACATAAGAAATGTATCGAATCGATTCTTTTATGGAATTCAAAGGGATCAAATAGGAAATGATACTCTGAATCATAGAACTATAATGAAATATACGATCAACCAACATTTATCGAATTTGAAAAAGAGTCAGAAGAAATGGTTCGATCCTCTTATTTCTCGAACCGAGAGATCCATGAATCGGGATCCTAATGCATATAGATACAAATGGCCCAACGGGAGCAATAATTTCCAGGAACATTTGGAACATTTCGTTTCTGAGCAGAAGAGCCGTTTTCAAGTAGTGTTCGGTCGATTACGTATTAATCAATATTCGATTGATTGGTCCGAGGTTATCGACAAACAAGATTTGTCCAAGTCACTTCTCTTTTTGTCCAAGTCACTTCTCTTTTTGTCTAAGTCACTTCCTTTTTTCTTTGTGAGTATCGGGAATATCCCCATTCATAGGTCCGAGATCCACATCTATGAATTGAAAGGGCCGAATGATCAACTCTGCAATCAGTTGTTAGAATCAATAGGTGTTCAAATCGTTCATTTGAATAAATTGAAACCCTTCTTATTGGATAATCGTGATACTTCCCAAAAATCGAAATTCTTGATCAATGGAGGAACAATATCACCGTTTTTATTCAATAAGATACCAAAGTGGATGATTGACTCATTTCATACTAGAAATAATCGCAGGAAAGACTTTGATAACACCGATTCCTATTTCTCAATGATATCCCTCGATCGAGACAATTGGCTGAATCCCGTGAAACCATTTCATAGAAGTTCATTGATCTCTTCTTTTTATAAAGCAAATCGACTTCGATTCTTGAATAATCCACATCACTTCTGGTTCGATTGTAACAAAAGATTCCCTTTTTATGTGGAAAAGGCCCGTATCAATAATTATGATCTTACGTATGGACAATTCCTCAATATCTTGTTCATTCGCAACAACATTTTTTCTTTGTGCGTCGGTCCAAAAAAACATGTTTTTTTGGAGAGAGATACTATTTCATCAATCGAGTCACAGGTATCTAACATATTCATACCTAACGATTTTCCACAAAGTGGTGACGAAAGGTATAACTTGTACAAATCTTTCCATTTTCCAATTCGATCCGATCCATTCGTTCGTAGAGCTATTTACTCGATCCCAGACATTTCTGGAACACCTCTAACAGAGGGACAAATAGTCAATTTTGAAAGAACTTATTGTCAACCTCTTTCAGATATGAATCTCTCTGATTCAGAAGGGAAGAACTTGCATCAGTATCTCAATTTCAATTCAAACATGGGTTTGATTCACACTCCATGTTCTGAGAAATATTTACCATCCGAAAAGAGGAAAAAACAGAGTCTTTGTCTAAAGAAATGCGTTGAGAAATGGCAGATGTATAGAACCCTTCAACGAGATAGTGCTTTTTCAAATCTCTCAAAATGGAATCTGTTACAAACATATATGCCATGGTTCCTTACTTCGGCAGGGTGCAAATATCTAAATTTCACCCTTTTAGATACTTTTTCAGACCTATTGCCGATACTGAGTAGCAGTCAAAAATTTGTATCCGTTTTTCATGATATTATGCATGGATCAGATACATCATGGCCAATTCCTCAGAAAAAATTGTGGGCGATTCTTCCACAATGGAATCCGATAAGTGAGATTTCGAGTAAGTGTTTACATAATCTTCTTCTGTCCGAAGAAATGATTCATCGAAATAATGAGTCACCCGTTCCATTGATATGGATACATCTGAGATCACCAAATGCTCGGGAGTTCCTCTATTCAATCCTTTTCCTTCTTCTTGTTGCTGGATATCTCGTTCGTACACATCTTCTCTTTGTTTCCCGGGCCTCTAGTGAGTTACAGACAGAGTTCGAAAAGATCAAATCTTTGATGATTCCATCATACATGATTGAGTTGCGAAAACTTCTGGATAGGTATCCTACATCTGAACTGAACTCTTTCTGGCTAAAGAATCTCTTTCTAGTTGCTCTGGAACAATTAGGAGATTCTCTAGAAGAAATACGGGGTTCTGCTTCTGGTGGCAACATGCTATTGGGTGGTGGTCCCACTTATGGGGTCAAATCAATACGTTCTAAGAAGAAATATTTGAATATCAATCTCATCGATATCATAAGTATCATACCAAATCCCATCAATCGAATCACTTTTTCGAGAAATACGAGATATCTAAGTCGTACAAGTAAAGAGATCTATTCATTGATAAGAAAAAGAAAAAACGTGAACGTTGATTGGATTGATGATAAAATAGAATCCTGGGTCGCGAACAGTGATTCGATTGATGATGAAGAAAGAGAATTCTTGGTTCAGTTCTCCACCTTAACGACAAAAAAAAGGATTGATCAAATTCTATTGAGTCTGACTCATAGTGATCATTTATCAAAGAATGACTCTGGTTATCAAATGGTTGAACAACCGGGATCAATTTACTTACGATACTTAGTTGACATTCATAAAAAAGATCTAATGAATTATGAGTTCAATAGATCCTGTTTAGCAGAAAGACGGATATTCCTTGCTCATTATCAGACAATCACTTATTCACAAACCTCGTGTGGGGCTAATAGTTTTCATTTCCCATCTCATGGAAAACCCTTTTCGCTCCGCTTAGCCCTATCCCCGTCTAGGGGTATTTTAGTGATAGGTTCTATAGGAACTGGACGATCCTATTTGGTCAAATACCTAGCGACAAACTCTTATGTTCCTTTCATTACGGTATTTCCGAACAAGTTCCTGGATGACAAGCCTAAAGGTTATCTTATTGATGATATTGATGGTAGTGACAATATCGAGATTGATGCTAGTGACGATATCGATGATGACCTTGATACAGAGCTGCTAACTATGACGAATGCGCTAACTATGTATATGACGCCGAAAAAAGACCGATTTGATATCACCCTTCAATTCGAATTAGCAAAAGCAATGTCTCCTTGCATAATATGGATTCCAAACATTCATGATCTGTATGTGAATGAGTCGAATTACTTATCCCTCGGTCTATTAGTGAACTATCTCTCCAGGGATTGTGAAAGATGCTCCACTAGAAATCTCCTTGTTATTGCTTCGACTCATATTCCCCAAAAAGTAGATCCCGCTCTAATAGCTCCGAATAAATTAAATACATGCATTAAGATACGGAGGCTTCTTATTCCACAACAACGAAAGCACTTTTTCACTCTTTCATATACTAGGGGATTTCACTTGGAAAAGAAAATGTTCCATACTAATGGATTCGGGGCCATAACCATGGGCTCCAATGCACGAGATCTTGTAGCACTTACCAATGAGGCCCTATCCATTAGTATTACACAGAAGAAATCCATTCTAGACACTAATACAATTAGATCCGCTCTTCATAGACAAACTTGGGATTTGCGATCCCAGGTAAGATCGGTTCAGGATCATGGGATCCTTTTCTATCAGATAGGAAGGGCTGTGGCACAAAATATACTTCTAAGTAATTGCCCCATAGATCCTATATCTATCTATATGAAGAAGAAATCATGTAAGGAAGGGGATTCTTTTTTGTACAAATGGTACTTCGAGCTTGGAACGAGCATGAAGAAATTAACGATACTTCTTTATCTTTTGAGTTGTTCTGCCGGATCGGTCGCTCAAGATCTTTGGTCTCTACCCGGACCCGATGAAAAAAATGGGATCACTTCTTATGGATTCGTTGAGAATGATTCTGATCTAGTTCATGGCCTATTAGAAGTAGAAGGCGCTCTGGTGGGATCCTCACGGACAGAAAAAGATTGCAGTCAGTTTGATAATGATCGAGTGACATTGCTTCTTCGGTCCGAACCAAGAAATCCCTTAGATATGATGCAAAATGGATCTTGTTCTTTTGTTGATCAGAGATTTCTATATGAAAAAAACGAGTCGGAGTTTGAAGAAGGAGCCCTCGACCCGGAACAGATAGAGGAGGATTTATTCAA
>JAJJMC010015297.1:0-48408 GCA_023531435.1 Papaver californicum | reverse complement strand
GATCAGTTGTAACTTCCCAGCAAATGGATCACATCCTTTTTCCCTAATTTTTTGTTCTAAACCCTCCTTCTCACTATTAGATGGTGTGTTTTCTTATGAGAGTGAATTTGGTGACCTTGATTCACTGATTTTTTTGTTATCACTTCTGTTAACTAACTCTGACCATCATAGAGTAGTTGGCATGATAGATTTAGTGGGTGGTTTTCTAAAAATGAGAGAGAACAGTGGGGTTACCTTGATCAGTTGTAACTTCCCAACAAATGGATCATATCCTTTTTCCCTAAATTTTAGGCCATATGAAAAAAGTCTAACATGATATTGATTCTAGTTTGTTCAAATTGATGCCAAGATTCCACGAGAGGTATCAGTTTGACAGTGCTAGATTAAATCTATAACATCAGTTAATTATGTTATCATTCTCTGTTTTGTGTTTATGTTTTAAGAGATAGGAGTATCTCATAAGCTTTTGTCTGCTGGTGTAATACCTAAAACGTGGGTCTTGCGTACCGTCAATCTCATAGTTTGATGTATTCTGTTTTCATTGTGCAGAATCGACCATGTGATATTTGCGGGGACGTTGGCTATGCAGATCTTCTTATGACTTGTTTCATTTGCGAGGTTTCTCATGAGCATATGTACGTACTTCTTTATCTCTTCTGCCACTGTATGCATTTCATTTTGCTTGGTACTCCAAAATATCTTTTGCCATCTATTTTTTTTTCCATTTTGTTGGATAAGGGAGTAGGTCTTGTATATGGCTATAAATTGAATAAGTTTTCTTATCAGTAGTTCCATATCTCTTCCATAGCAAGGGTGCATACTTAACACAATGTTTACTGAGTGTTGCCTTGTTAGACGCTCAATGCTATATGATCATATATCACATTTCTTCATTTTTCTACTGTGGGATTGATTAAGAAACTGCCAAAATAGGTATATTAGAGCTATTAAGAGTCAATAGCTATGTGTTGAGCAACCATTATTATAGTATGGAGTGTTCACTGTTGATCAGTAATTGGTGTGGAAATTGGTGCAGTAACAATTATGATTTTCTTTTCAAATTAGATGCATGATTTCTGTCTCTTTGAAACTCTTTCTTTCTTAACTATGGTTCTAGTGCAAAATGATTTAGTCTTTGAGGTGATTTTCTTGATGAAGTAATAAATAGTACCACACCAGAGTTTAAATACACAGTACATATGTGCACACACGATTGTGTCATTCCACAAGATTGACTGCAACCGAGAGCAAGCTCCCAAAGATATTCCAATTCAGCCCATCAGAATCTGCACGCTTGTTAAGTCTTACATCTTAGACATGTAATAAATTGGTTGCAAACCGGTGTTCCTTTACTGTAAGAAGGTAGAGATGTAACAGTGGTGATGTTAGTGGCAGTGGAAGAAGGAGATTACTAAAATGGTGAACAGTGATGGAATCACATCTGAAATGCATAAACCATGACTAAACTGGGCCAGGCGTTTTTGCCTGTAATTCTTTCGATCATTGAACTAATACTGGAGATACTTGAATGTCTTTTGTCCTCTTATTTTCAGCTATTGCATGGGAAAGAAACTTGTTGAACGTCTAGAGAAATGGTCTTGTGAAGCATGTTCCAGGAGTGAAATCATGAACAGTGTGCAACTTCCGAGTAAAACTTCAGAAAATCTTCAAACAAAGTTAGGTTCACGTACCAGGTCTGTTGCACGTTCATCACGTTCATCCAGAGATTACTTGAAGGTGGTTGCAACAGGAAAGGTAAAATACCTTGCTGCTGAAGATGTAGTTAAGCTATCAAGCGGAGAGGCAGCTGCTATGGCTAGGATGGGCTCACAGACTGGTTCTTCTAGAAACGGGAATCATATAACCTCAAGAAAAAATCCTGCTTCCGTGTCTGAAGTGTCGAAGAGGTTTTCCAAAAGTCCGTTACCCTCGCAACATACATCACCTGGTGGATATTTTAGTTTTTCAGTACCTAGCAGGGGACAACCTAGCATTAAACAGCCACAAGTTAGTAAGACTTCCCTACATTCACATGCGGGGAAGCTAAAAATGAGGAATTATGATGCTGAAGCACATCGTTCTTCATCAAATTGGTCCCGACCTATGGAATGTGTTGCAAAAGAGATGCCCAAAGTGACAGAATTTTTGAGAAAGGAGAAGTCAGGTAAACTTCCTTTGAGCTTGCATGACATTTTTTATTACCGGTTATCTGGAATTTTGGTTACAATGTGTTTTATACCAGTTGCTAATTGTGAAGTTTGTTTCAGGCATTAAGGTTGTTAAGCCACCAGTTAAAGAGTATTTCCTACGGGAAGAGGAATCATTTCACATATCTCCCCCACCTGCTAAACAAGTCGGAAGTTCCAATCATGTTAAGTCACCAGTTAAAGAGTTTGTTGTACCTGAAGAGAAATCAGTTCACGTTTCTTCCCCACCTGCCAAACAAGTTGGAAATTCTAATCATGTAAAGTCAGCAGTTAAAGAGCTTGTTATACCTGAACAGGAATCAGTTCACGTTTCTTCCCCACCTGCCAAACAAGTTGGATGTTCGAAGGATGGATCTTCATCTAAGGAATATGAGATGTTGAATATGTTTGAGAAGGGGCTTTGGGACCATCTTTCTATAAACGCTACATGGAAGTGAGTAATTTCTTCAAGATATCTTTGATGTGTTCTGCTTTTTCTCTCTATCTAAATAATACTGAAGAAGTTACTGCTTCTGTACAATGTGCCTGTACCATGGAATGTACATCCTTCGAGGAGGATCGATTAGATGTTTCAAAATCAAAATTTTTTGTGCATATAAACAATTGTCTGGCCATGCTTTACTTAAGTTCAAATTCTTTTTCTCCAGGGGAAGCTTTGAGATAATGGGCACAACTCTTATGGATGGGTCATATGAAGGATTACAGGCTCACCCCCCTCGAAAGATTCATGTAAAAGCATCCAGGGTTTTTAATAAAATGCCTAGACAGCTGCAGTTTAAGCTGCATCCTCGTTGCGATGTTTCGCTTGAGAATTTCAATAGATTATGTCCTACTAAGGATGATATTGCCCTTTATTTTCTCCCTGGCGATGATGAAAGGTTTGATATACATCTTATGTTTATGTTTCTACTTTCCAGTTGTAATTTTGTTTTTTGTTCTTGGTGAGGGTAAAAGAATAATCTGTAGTTTTTCCATTCTATTTGTGCTGCAGATCCACAAAGAACTATCATATCCTTTCTGATTTTATCGTGTCGAGGGATTTGACCATGCGGAGCTGCTTGAATGATGTCGAGTTGCTGATATTTACCTCAAAAAAGTTGCCTGCGGATTGCCAGAGTGAGTTCTTGGGTGTCATTGGTACAATAGATTTCATTTAATTAATCAGTAAATGAGGAGTATTTCTTTGTGTTTTCTCTAAGATGGTAAAAGACATTATTGCTTCAAAAGGAAAAGTCTAGTAACCAAAAACAGCCAACCACACGAAAATATTGTAAATCTATTTAGAAGGAGTTTTAGTGCCCTCCTTTTAAGTTTGATTTTCTAGAGACCTTCCTGGGTCTGAATACATTATGAATTCCTTACCTTTTGAATATGAGATTATAATTTAGTTGGGCATGACGTGAGAAATGTGTAGAGTTTGGATCAGTAAGCTTTTGTCTTTCTTTTCGATAGGATGAAAGATAAAGTTCACATTTACAATATGAATTAAGGCCTTAAGGGGTATGCTATTCAAAGATATAGGAAGCCTCCAAATCGTGACTCACCGTGTATCCATGACGCTAATGTATGAAGGTTTTCAATTGAGTTAGTTTCTATTCGTTTCTGGTGTATGTCTCTTGTAAAGACTTTTTTACCCTGAAGAGAAAACATTGATGTTTTCTATTCTGAACAGAAATTAAATCAAAGTTCTACCTGTGCGGAGTTTTTCGGTCTGCGAAGAAGCACCGTCCTTCTCCCGAACCTTCAGAAAAGAGTCTCCCAAGCAACTACGATTCTGATGTTGACCGACTGAAGCACCGTCCTTCTCCCAAACCTTCAGAAAGGAATCAGCAGAAAGACAAGAACTATTACCTGTGCAACAACTATGATTCTGATGCTGACGGAGTGAAGCTCCATCCTTCCCCCAAACCTTCAGAAAAGAGTCAGTTTGAAGACAAGAACTACTATACTGATATTGACCAACTGAATGTCACCAGAAGGGACTCAACGGGAATCAATATGGACATCGACATGGTGGGAGGACAAGATATCGGGAGAATAGATAAAGTCGTACCGAAATCCAATTGTGAGGAGAAGAAAATCCAGTTTGATATAAAAAGTACGAAGAAAGTGTGTTCGAATATCAATGCATGCAAGAGCTCTGACGAATCAGCAAAACAGCCTATATCAACAATTAAAAAAGAGCAACCTGAATTTGATGCACCTCCTGGATTCTCTAGACCAACTACTGCTGATGCTGCTATCTTGGAACCTCCTCCTGGATTCTCTAGACCAACTACTGCTGATGCTGCTATCTTGCAACCTCCTCCTGGATTCTCGACACCAACTACTGCTGATGCTGCTATCTCGGAACCTCCTGGATTCTCGAGACAAACTACACAGATAGCTTTGTTGGAACCTCCTCCTGGTTTCTTCAAGTCTGCAAATGATCTAAGCTCCTCGAAAAGGAAACGCAGTTGTTTGAAAGACGCTTCGACAAGAGAGTATTTTCAAGTCTCAACTTTACAGCGTCAGAAACACATACAAGTTTCAGATTCTTTAGAGTTTCCCTCACAAAATCATCAGGTATGGTCCTAAACTCGTCAAATGAAGTGTCTTTTGTGCGCATGAGAGTCGTATTGTTTTACAAACCTGACAAATTCAAAATACTCCTTAACAAATGCCTACAGTTTGGTGCCTACTTGCCACATATATCCACCTGTTTCTGTCCGTCACTAATTTGACTCACTCTTTGTGGGCAAAACTACGTCAGTCCAAATGCCAGGACCAATTTCTTTTTGTTATTTTGCTAAATGGTATTAAATAGGTTACTTCTACCATTATCATGCCCATTCAGCAAAAGCAGAAGATTAAAAAGCAACTTTGTGGTTATATGCAGCTTTTGACCTACACAAGTTGAACTCTGCTCTATCCGAACTAGTCTTATAGATTATCAAAACATTTGATGATAACATTTATTACCATTACTTATACAAATATCAGTTAGAACTGAATGTGATAATATAAAATTGCCTTCAGCAGGTCACCGATCACTGCCCTCAAATGCAATCTGCCAGCATAGATCATAAGCCAGCTGCAGGAAAGGAGAAGAGTTCTGAGTGCACAAGAGATGCTATGATCAACGGAATCTCAAACAAAGACCCCAAAAAAGAAGACTGTTCTGATAATTTGAAGCTGACTCTTCGGTTCGACAATGGAGTTGGGGAATGGCAAGCACATTGATAGGTAAAATACAGAGAGCTAGGTATAGATAGAAAGAAATACCAATATTCATACTGCCATGTAAATCTTTTTAGATGTAGAGTTCAGAGAAATTTTGTCAATATAGAAGTTAGGAACGGAAGGAAAAGTGATTGAAGAAACTTTTCATAATATTGTAAAGAGTTATTGTACTAGCTCTGATCTAAATGTTTTTGAGAACAAGTCACTTCTATTAACACCAAAGAAGTTGCGAACCATAGAAAAGTTAACCCGATACGAAATCAGGTGGGATGTGGATTCAGCACTTAAATACATAACATGAGATTCAGATACTCGATCGGTTACAGTTTCAAGTTGTTGTTCAAACTTGTAACAGTTTGTAGCAAATACTCTTCGAGTTTCTCCAATTCAGTCACTGCAACTTGACTCCCCTGTAAAAATGAGGTAACTAATTGAGTCTTCCATTTTTTAATTTTGATCTGCGAAACTTAAAAAGAAATTTGCAGTGTTACCTTGACAGATAGGGTAGTGAGGCAAACACCTTTGAAGGAGGTGAAATTGTTGTCCATAACTTCGAACCCCAGAGAAGTCATTAGCTCTAGTAATCTGGTGAAAATGCCTCTTTTTGAATAGCATATTATCTTGATGCACAATTTATTTTCTTCTAGATAGGTTACCTTAACTTCCTCCTGCAAAACTCATTTATTAGTATGATCAAACTCAAGCAAGGAGCAGCTAAAAGTAGTCCCAAGTGTTTAATGACCAAAGAGTCCAAAAAAGAAAGAAAAAGATACATTACATCTATATTGCATTTCTCTATATTTTGATCCAATTCAACTTGGACCTTAGTTTCCTCTTCTTCTTCTACTGCTCCAGGAACTGTAGTATCTGTTTGTTCAAGACAGTTACTAAGACCGTTTACTTGTTGTTTTAACGCTTTAATGTATGTTATAGCATCGTCAAGAGTCGCCGCTTTAGTCATCTGAATTCAGCAAGGAAGGAAATTATCAATGATAATTGATGCCAACACTGTGTAATAATATATATAAGTCGCAAAGAAGAAAATTAGCTAATGATACTGGATATGTTATGTTCTTCTGATCCTAGTATAAAAATGATGATTACATTAGTGACAATAGGAACTGCGGAACGTAAATCCCTGATTCTTTGGTTAAGTTTTCCTCTTCTTCTTCTCTCGGCATCTAAGTTTTTAGACTTGAATTCCAAGATCCCATGTTCATTAAGTTTTCCTCGACCTCGTCCGCTGCCGCAACCGGCAAACTTCATTTCCACACAGTATGGTTCTAATGAAGAAGCTAATGAGTGGAAGGAAGTAAAGGTTGAGAATTGAGAAAGAAGGAATTATATATATTTGAGAGAGCAAGAGCATTCTAGCAGCTAGCTAGTTATGAGGGAAAATAAAGGCAATGAATTATGTTTGTTAGGACCGTACAATAATTTTGTTAGTGTAGAGAGAGCATTCCATGGAGATGAATTGGTTAAGAGTTATATCCCAACTGAAATGTACTTGTGATTGTGAAATTGGAAAGTAACTTTTAGAATTACCTCATGTAGTTACTATATAGTTATTAGGGAAAATTGGGAATATGTCCCGGTATTATACCCTACGTTGATGATATGTTCCGTAATGGCTGGAATTAAGGAATATATCCCAGCCGTCCATTTCAACCGTTAAATTGAGAATTTTCGCATGTGTGGATTTACACGTGTGTTTAACTTTCCACTTCTACCCATAGTTAGATCCTACGGTCCGATTAGAAAATGGTGGACACGTGTTATGAGATTAGAGCTTCATAACACACAGGTAGATGGCACGTTCATAAGGGGTGTGTGTCTTCCCAAAGAAGAGAAAAGACATAAGAAAAGAAAGATAAAGGAAGATTGAGAGACAAAGAGGAAGACGAAGAGAAATGGAGAGATCGAGAGATAGAGAGAAAGGGTTTGATCGAGAGACAGATAGAAAGGGAGAGATCGAGAGACACACTGAAAGGGAGAGATCGAGAGACAGAGACAGAGATGATGGTGTGACTCGAAATCAACAAGAAGAAATCGCAATCGCAACTGTTACATAGAGAAAGAAGAAATCAACATCAATGGGTACTGGAAACAGGTATTAACATCAAACCCCTTTCTTTTTATCTCTGTATCTAACATCTTTTGTGTTTAATTTGCGTTTACATGCTACTTTTTTTTAGGGTTTGTTTGAAATTGAAATTAGGGTTTTGATGTTACTGAATTTTGGGGATTTTTTTTAATAATGAAATTTGTTGATGAAATTATGGTTTGATTTTACTGTTTGATGTTGCTGTATGGGGATTTGGGGATTTATTTAGAAACATGAAATTAGGGTTTGATGTTACTGTTTGGGGGATTTGTTTTTTTTTTTTTTGAAACGTGAAATTAAGGTTTGATTTCACTGTTTGATGTTACTGTTTGATGCTGGTAGTTATGGATTTGGGGATTTTTTAGGGTTTGGGGAAATTAAGGTTTAATTTTCTTAATGAGCTATAAATTGGGCTTGTAAAACAGTCTATTTCTGGCAGAGTTGGTGTAGGTCTGTGAATTGAGAGAATGATGAGATATATCCAATTAATTAAGCTCATGTTTTCCTTCATGGGCCGGTACTCCCATGACTGTATGGTTTGTTGAATTGGGTTTACATGTGCTACATTTGTCTGTTACATTTGGGTCTTTTGTCTGTTACATTTGTCTGTTACATTTGCTGAATTTGGTCAAAATCTGTTGATGTTACATAAATGATTGAAATTTGTCTGTTACATTTAGGTGTATTTCAGGAAATTGAAAGATAGAAACTTTAGGATAACTATTCTTAATCAGAAAGCTGGTATTGAGGCTGGTAAAATGATTTATGTGTTGGATGTTGTTGCAAATGATATTAGTTATGACAAGTTTATTAACATTATAAGGGATAGGTTGAATTTGTCTGTTGATTTCATGATTGAATTGGTCTCCAACTGTGATTTAATATATTATGGATGTGATTTTTTTTTATTTATGGAAATGTGATAAGGAAGATGAGGATGGTTTTACAGCATTAGATGTATGTATAAATGGTGGTCAAGAGGCTGATATGGAGT
Source organism: Papaver californicum (assembly GCA_023531435.1). Lineage (NCBI taxonomy): Eukaryota > Viridiplantae > Streptophyta > Magnoliopsida > Ranunculales > Papaveraceae > Papaver > Papaver californicum. The sequence goes on along the minus strand of JAJJMC010015297.1, from coordinate 39,881 downwards.
CTGAGAAAGGGTTTGGTGCTGGTAGTTGTATACTAGATCCTTCATATAGAAAGAAGATTACACCAAAGAAGAAAGTTGTGTCTAAGCCAAAGTATAGGAAGAGTCCTAGACTAAAAGAACAATTAGAAAGAAAGAAGAGAGTGGGGATAAGTAAGGATAAAAAATTGGATTTTGAAGATGAAGTTGGGAATGAAAGTGAAGTTCAACCTACACAATGCAGTGTTGCTGACAATTGTACACAAGCTAGTACAATTGAAGATGCAACCCTAGTCGATAAGGAGGAAGAACCATTGCACCTATCTAATGAAGCCGAAGATGAATGTCATCCTGATGATAACATTCAAGATAGGTATGATGCAAATGAAAATGAGAATGATTTTTATGGATTTGGTGATTGTAATGGGCCTGGGACTGCTGATGGGTTTGGTGCAGATGTTGGGTCCGGGTCTGCTGATGGGTTTGGTGCAGCTGTTGCGACTGGGTCTGCTGATGGTAATGGTGCAGCTGTTGGGTCTGGGTCTGCTGATGTGTTTGGTGCAATTGTTGGGTCTGGGTCTGCTGATGGTAATGGGTATGGTGATGAAAATGAACCTGAAGGTAATGGGCCTGGGGAAGGTAATGGGACTAAACGGGATGATGATATGGAATCTGAGTGGAAATATTGTTTTGGTGGTCAAGAGGCTGAGGACCCAGTGGACTTGTCTTTGCCAGATCAGAAAGCTCATGAAGAAGAACCGGGAGTATTGCGTGTGGGAATGGCTTTTGAAGATAGAAAAGCTTTCACTGACCACCTTAGGTACTATGCAGTGAAGAACAAACATAATTTTAGTTTTAACAAGTGTGATAATGAAAGAGTGTATGTTGTATGTTAGAATAAGGTGAGTCAAGGTTGTAAGTGGTTTGTGAATGCAAGACAGGTACCACATGAGGCCACCTTCACCATAAGAACTGTTTGGCCGGATCACACTTGTGTTAATCCTGGTGGTCAATTAAATCTTGCTTGCAATAATAAGTTTGTTTGTGACCACATGTTGAAGACTTTAGGTGAAAAGCTTAGTTTGAAGATTCTAGTGGCAGATGACATAATTAATTATATCATATGGCCAGCTTTTGATACTTGGATCCTATACTGGGTAACAAATGATGCAAGGGTAAAGTAATCAACTAGTTAAACTATTAATTATTATATTTATTTAGTTTTATCTTAGAATTCATTCTAACTTAATATTTTTTTCTTGCAGAATATGGTCTTACAAAAATTAAATGGAAGCTATGAGGAATCTTATGCAAAGGTGCCCAGTTTGTGTTTAGTTGTTGCAAGTCTTAACCCACAACATTGCTACATTTACATGGGATGAGGCGGATAAGATTTTTGAGATTGTCACTGTGTCCTTCAATGCACAAATCCAAGGGTTTAACAATAGTTGTAGATCAGCAATAGGATTAGATGTTGCCCACTTAAAGGGAAAGTATGGTGGTGTGGTGATGTGTGCAACTGCCTTAGATGCTCAGAATAGTCTATTCCCTTTAGCCATTATGATTTGTAGAAATGAAGATTATCCAAATTGGTACAAGTTTCTCAAGGGTTTGAAGCCAAGAATTGCGCACAAGAGGGGTTTGACCTTTATGTCAGATAGACAAAGGGGTCTTGTAGAATCTATTGAGGAGTTGTTCCCTGAGTCCAATCACAGATTCTGTTTTACGTAACTTTTCTCTTTTTACAATATCGAAGAACTATTAATAATTTCCATTTTGGATTAATAATTTCCATGTTTGGTTTCAGGCATCTTTACAAGAACTTTAAAATCAAATTTAAAGGTCCTAAGTTGATGAATCTAGCGTGGAATGCGGCTAAGGCCTATAAAAAATCTCATTGGAAGGTTAGTATAACTGTTGTATTATAACTGGTAGCAACAACTGTGCATATAACTGAAATGCTGACTGTTGAGTATGTGAATTGCAATATATGTGAACTTGCGAGAATTATAACTGTGCATATATGTGGTGTGATAACTGTGCATAGAACCGTTGCATTATAATTGTGCATATATGTGGTGTGATGATGTGTGAAATGCTAACATATGTGAATATATGTGAACTTGCTAAATGACAACAACATATGGATGCATTAAAGGAGGTTGATGAAGCTGCATGGAAGTATCTAATGGATGAAGAACCATCATGTTGGGCAAGATATCACTTCCCACATGATTGTGCTTTTGAGCACATCAACAACAACTTTTCTGAGTCTTTTAATTCTATGTGTAGCAAGATTAGGGATAAGCCAGTCTGTAAGTTGCTTACCATGTACACTTAGATGGTTATGGGATTATTTGCCAAAAGAAGTGCAACAGCTGCCAAATGGAATAGTGGTGAACTAGTACCTGCTGCAGTTAAACTAATTCAGCAAATGATTAAAAATATAGGTCAATTTCGAACTGGTCCATCAAGAGTTCTAAAATTATATGAGGTTACTAACATGGCTACTATGAAAGTATTTACAGTTGACATAGTTGAAAAGACTTGCAGTTGTGTCCAATGGCAGCTGAGGGACTTCCCGTGTCAGCATGCCGTGTGTGTGTTGGTCACCAATAGACCAGATTGGACTAAGTAAGCAATCTGTTAAGCTATTTTTTGTGTGTTTTGCTATTGAATGTCATTTGTCTTAAATGTTTGTTGGTGTGTTGTTGCAGGTACTGTAACAAGTATTATATGGTGGATTTTTATAGGACCACATATTCTTGGGCAATTACACCACTAGGGAACATGGATGAGTGGCCTGGGGTTACTTTTTATTGCTTTTGGAATCTTTTCATTTAATATTGTTATCTTTTTGTCCTTTTCAGCTTTTCTTTTTTATGCTTTTGGAATCTTTTCATTTAACATCTATAGATAAAAGGAAACCAACCCTTTCTTCTAAACTTTAAGATTTTTTCATCTGTTTTCTCTTCTACAGGTTGAATGAATAAAGATTACTCAACCACCATTGCTTAGACAACCTGGTAGGCCTTGTGTCAACAGGAAGAGGTCTTGGACAGAGATGGACTCGGAGAAGAAAGAAAAAGGTAGAAAGTGCGGCACATGTTGTGGATCTAATCACAACAGCAGAACATGTAAGGGTGGAGAAGTTGGATCCAACCCCAAGAAGAAGAAAGCCAGAGTAAATGTGAGGTGAAAGGAAATTATTTTGATACTACAACTTCAACTCCAAAGAAGAAGAACAAAGGCACCAGGATTCGGAGGAGTAGGGTAAGTTCATCTGCAACTTCATCATCTAAAGCTCCTAAGACATCCACTGCGGCTACTTCTTCATCCACAACTACTAAGCCAAAAGGGAAACAGGCCATGTCAAGCAAAGGAGATGGTTTGACTATGTCCATTAGTAATATCAACAAGGGAACATGCCCTTTCAAGCAGATTATAACACTTTCAACTATGATGCAGGCTCAAAAAGACAAAGGAAGCCTAAAGTTCATTTTGATTTGTGAGTTTAATGTTTTATGAATTTTATGAAACACATGGATGGTTGCTTTGTGGGGATTTTCTTTCTTTAACTTTCAATTTCAGACAATACTATTAATTAGTTTGTTTTAAAATTTGGTTAGTTGCAATTTCAGACTTCAAACAGGTTCAATTTCAACTTCAAACAGGTTCAAATTCAGCCAATTTGGTCAACAAAACAGTCACAATTTTGGTCATTTTTTTTAAACTAAGGGGTAATAAGGTCATTTCGAGAATATTAAGTTTTTTTATATTTTTAAAATTGTTAAATTTTTTTGGCTGTCGGATCATAAATGATACGTGTCGACAATCTACAAATTTGGGACTTGTGGGAATCAAAATTAAAAGACAGGGGTATTATTGTCCGAAGTTGACATATGCGGCCTCACACATGTGCATTTAACGTTTAAAATGGATGGGTGGGACATATTTCTTAATTCCAGCCGTTACGGGACATATCCCCAACTGAATGGTATAATTTGGGACATGTTCCTAAAATCCCCTAGTTATTATTGTATGTTACAATTGTCAAGTACCCTCATTTGAGAAGGTAGTAGGTAAGGTAACCTAATCGAAACATTATTGTCCTTCACATAACGTGACGTGGTCTTCACTCTTCACCCAAAGGAATGAGTGAAGGTGATGAAAATTGGGTGCCGGTTGTTGCATACATTTTGGTTTTGCCTTGGTAGTTGGTAGTTGGTACCCACTATCAGCCGCGTTTTCTATGAGGAACATTATGATAATTCTCAGGGGTGACAAAAAAAATATTTACCCTACTATCCTGTTTGGTTCGAGGTAATTGGATTCCTAGGAATTGGATTCCAAGGGAATCAGCCCAATTACCTCCAACCAAACAGCCCAAAAAACTCAGAATCCAATTCCAAGGGAATCCAATTCCCATATAAGGAACATAGTCTTTGCATAGTTTGAAAAGATTGATGGCCAAGTCTTCTATGTAGAAGAACATGATCACTTATTGTAGAAGCAAAATCATGATGAACATGGCTGAAAGGGATGGGATAGAGTCCATGTCTATGTGGACCTTGGAAAAGAATCCTCCCAGAGGTTTGATCATTCACAGAGAAACCATGAGAATCAAGAGTTAATGAGCAGTTGTTGTTAGATGTGAATTTGTGGATTGACAATAATTTTTAAGAGGATTGAGGCACTATAAGAATATCATTAAGTGCAAAAGAATGATTATTAACATGCCTACTAGTGTGTCCTTTGTGAGTAATGTGCATACCTTCATGATAGGTGTATTATTTGCACTATTTGGATACTCTAATTCATTGATTTCTTGTTAATTTTCATATCATTATACTTTGATTTTGTTTGTTTATGAGTTTCTTAGGAGTTTTGAAGTGTATTCAACCAAAGAAGAAGAAAGGAGTTCATTATGACACGAAATGAACAAGGAAGTTAAGTTCTGCCAATGGAGAAGGGACAAAGACCGAATTCCACTCATTCAAATCCAGGAGTTCTTAATACCATTTTGAAGAGAACGAGAAGACGAAGCCAACGCAAAAAGAATGAGGTCATTTGGAGTTCCTATGAGGAAGTTATGAGCAAAATAACTGAAAGAAAATAATGAGACACTCAGCAAAACAATCGGAAGTTTATGAGGGAAACTAAACTACCGATTATAAGGTCTCAAAATACAATTCTCCTGTACATTTATAATCGGTAGTTACGTAAGGGTTATGCCTACCGATTGTGGCTCGACGGGAGGCACTTTTAAGACACGTTTTTGACTTCCTAATCAAGGTATCATGGTCCCATTAGGACTCTAACACCTAGATATGTTGAATACTATATAAGAAGACTTCCATAACCCTAGAAAGGGATCTTGGACACTTTTGGAGAACAGAGAACACAAGGAGATCAAGGATCTAGGGTTTGGAGTGGCGATTGATCATCACGATTCCTAGGGTTTGCTTTATTGTTTTCTTAATTATTTTCCATGGATTTTGAGAAATCCATGATGAACTAAACATTTCTTATTGGTTAGGGATGTAGTCTTAAGTTGGAAAACATGTTTATCAATTGAATAACTCATTCTCATATGTTCATAATCCCTTCAATATCGCTCATGTTCTACCGTTTATAACGCCATGTATGATGGATTGCTTGTTCGTTTAAGTCGCGAATTAGATGAGCATGCATTGACATCTATAACTAAACTAGGGTTTGAGATCCGGAATTGTCAAAAGACCCTTGTTACAAGTAGTATAACATAGTTGTTAACGACGGGATGTTGCCATGCAATTATGTGTAGAAGCGTGACCTAGGTTAAATCCGAGTGGCTCTTGCGCCGGGTTGCTTAGAATAACCTCAACTCACAAAGACCATTGCTTTCATTGGGTTAAACTTGAGTGGCTCTTGCGCCAAGTTATTCGGTGAAAAGGATTCAAAGAGTGGCTCTTGCGCCTTTGATGATAATAGGAGTTTTGCCGGAGTAAGCATGCGATAGGATGCTTCAGGGTTATTGATATTGAGAGTGCATGAATGTTGAGTATGATTTGGTTGATAACATGTTGGAAGATGGAAGATGAACTCTCTAACCAATGTTCTTTATCTCTGATATTCGTTTTAATCTATTTACTCTAGTATTATTTAGTTATAATCACAACCAAAATCCCCCTATTTATATAAGTAATCGAAAGTAATTAACAATCACCTGCCTCTGAGTGGGAACGAACTTGTTCTTATTACTATATCTAATCTATATTAGTGAAGTAATAACTTGAATTAATTTTGCTTGGCTGACAACCGACCACTTCACCATTAGCAGTGTGAATAACTTCAGATCCATCATAAGGTGTAGCCTCCTGAAGTACCTTTGTATCTGGTGCAATATGATTGGTAGAACCACTATCAGCAATCCACTCTTCATCATCAAATATGTCAGCAGCAGCTAACATTGCACTTAGATTAGATGGAGGTGATCTTCCTTGATATGAGAAGTTTAATCTTTGAGTACAAGTTGTAGCAATACGTCCAGAAGAATTACATATCTGACAAACATGTATGCCACTGGTAGAATAATCTCTTCCAGATGAATTCCTTTGAAAAATAGATGGATTTGGTAACCTGTTACTATTATAGGGACGACCTCTAGAGAAACTTCTTGAGTTAGAATATGAATTTCTGAATGAGCCTCTATGTGTGTTGGCCATAAAAGCTTTAAGAGTGATTTCATCTTTGAGTACCTTAGATCTCTCAAGAATAACTACCTCCTCACTTAACAGATCATTATGTAACTCAATGCAGCTAACAGGTGGATTCATATGCCTCATTGAGGTTGCAAAAGGGATTTAATCCTCATTTAAATCCTTAAGAGTGATTACTACAATTTCCTTGTCAGAAATTACCTCTCCATCAGCAGCTAGTTGATTAGATAAGAGTTTAATTTCATTGATTAAAGTTGGAATGTATTTATTACCTTGAGTAATATATATAAGTTTTCTGCGCAACTGTATTGAATGAGTAGAAGATGCTCTTCCAAATCTATCTTCAATGTTTTTCCACAGATCTGCAGAAGAAGTAGATCTAGAAAAATATGCAATGACTGAGTCAGAAATTGTGGAGTTTATCCACATTGTAATTGTAGAATCCTCATCTAGCCAGTCAGTATAGAGAGGATTTTCAATTCCATTTTTCTGATTTCTTGGACTTGTGAACTGTGGTGGACATTCATAGGTACCAACCAGAAATTTTTTGAGCTCAAATTTCTGAATAACTGGATTCATTAGATTACGCCAGGTAATGAAGTTGTCTTCCTTGAGTTTCAGATGAACAAAGTTTGTGAGTTGATTAAGTGGAATATTTGAGAGTAAGCTTGATGTAGGATTCTCCATTGTTGAAGATGAAGGAAATGTTTCAATCATAAGTAGATCTGAGAAATACCATTAACACAAATAAAATCTTTGTTGCAATAGCAAGATTAGAAGAAGAATAAACCAAAAGAAATCACTGGATCGAAGAAGAGTCAAGCAGGAACTTTGCACTGTTCTGATACCATGATAACAATGTTAATGGTGAGAGAACTCTCAAGTATTTCATTAACTGAAAACTTTTATCTTCTCATTACAGAAGTTCTGTATTTATAGACAGACTTAACGGAACCTAACTAGCACCTAACTATCACACGTACATGAGACCTGTGTGCACATGACTAAGTCTAATATAGGACACGTACACAGCACATATGTGTACATAACAGAAAGAAACATACACACACGTATACAACACTTGTGTGAGCTGATAACAGAAACAGAAACAGTTATTTCTGTTAATCTGTTAAGTCTGTTCAAAACTGACGTCATGAGGAAACTTCCTCAAGAAACACTGAAAACTAAAAATTCGTGAGATTCTTTGGTTTGTAAGTTTAGGTTCCTTAAACTTATTGGTTTGCAAGTTTGTTGAATACTGGAGGCTCTTTGATTTGCAAGTTTGTTGAATTGAATCTAATAAGATACCTTGGTTTTTTGTTGTTAGATGGAGTCAAATTTGAGCAAAAATTTATATTATATATATTTCAAACACGGCTAAACTTGTTGAGATATCAAGATTTTAAACATGGCTAAGCTTGCAGAGATATCAGTTAAAAATGTTTAAGAAAATATCAGAGAAAATAGTTGGTTAAGGAATTCCCCTTCAATCACTACACATGTTACTCAATTAAGTATCAATATTTTCATCACTCTTTTATTTACCAATAACCCTAAAGTATCCCCAGTCTGTGTTAACACTTCGTTACGTCTCCAAAAATCAACAAATATTGCAATCGCTAACATATGGATTTTTTTTCAAAAAATAACTTAATGATTTATCGCTAAGAGATTCAATTTGAGAAAAACTTTAAATTCTATGAGACGGGTTATTCATAGATAATATAAACACAATCGTGATATATTCAACCTAGGTCAAGTTTTACTTGTGATCTCCCTCACGATTCGTACCGCTAGTAGTCACAAATTTCTACTAATTATTAGAATTCTTGATAAAAATACCTAAGACTCCTAACTAGCTATAGAGAAGTTATTAAGATATTTAATTCGCGACTTAAATATGTAAAACAACCAATCATATTATTCGAACACAATCAAATAATTATTATGCATAGTAAAACTTGAACGATAGATATGAGAGTGAACGAATTACTCTGCAGATAAGCTTGCAAGAGGTGTGGAGTTTGAACAAGATTAGAGGCTAAGTTTTTTACTCCCTCATACCAGTTTAGTTGAAGGTTTAAGGTTTATCAAGTCCCAAATAGATGAAGGTTTTCATATTTTTTCAAAAAATTTCATCCTACAAACAAGCAACAAATAACTAGGAGATTTAAATATTTTAAGAATTAATATTAAAGGGTATATTTGGAGAACATTTAGTCTCTTTCATTTTTTTAATATACGTGATAATATATAAACCTTCAACTAAACTGGGATAAAGGAAATATTTAATTTTAACGTTTAAAACAAAATATTTAATCGAAAAAAAAAAAAGATATGTGATCCTATTGAAACTATAGTTGATAATCCTTTAACTTCAAAGTTAGTAAAGCTTACGAAAGAAGATGATCTTGATCTAAGAAATAAGAGACACGAGAGTCTATAGTGCTTGCCATATTTCCAACCAATTTATATTTTTGGTGGTTTTGCCGTACATGTATTTATCATTTATTAATAGTCTGTGGGTTATAACTGTAAAGATGTCACTATTTATCTATAAAAAATCCATCAAAACAAAATAACAGAAAAATCTCATTTAATATAATATATCTAAATTATTTTTTCTTTTAATTTGACTCAACTAAAAAAAAAAAAAAAATTAACGTTTTTAATACAAAATTAACAAAAATTTAAATTTGTTTTTTCTTCCAACCACCACCACTACCAACGCCACTACCAACACAACACCACCAATCAGCACCACCCCACCAACCAACATCACCACACCACAAACCAACACAAGCACCACCCCACAACCACCACCACTAATCAGCAACTCCACCCCGCAACCACCACCACTAATCAGCAGCTCCACTCGACCACCAGCAGCAACACAACCACCAACTAGCAACACCACCAGCTAGCAACACCACCAGCTAGCCCCGCCACCACCAACGAGCACCACCAACTACCACCAATAGCAACCAGAACCAACACCAACCACCACCAACGAGCACCTCCACCAACCACCACCACCACCAATACCACTCCCACCACCAATACGCAGCACCACTCACCATCACCAACCAGCACTGCCACCAACACCACCACCAATATCACCAGCAACATTGGTTTCAACGATAAAAATCATCAACACAAAAGTTGGTTTCAACGTTGTTTAGTTTTTGTAAAATTTGATGAAACCAAACTTGGTTTCATCATTTTTATGATATTTCACCAACACAAAAATATTGATTTCATTTTTCTGACATTTCACCAATATAAAAAATGGTTTCAACATTGTTTAGTTTTTGTAAAATTTGATGAAATCAAATTTGGTTTCATCATTTTTCTGATATTTCACCAACATAAAATATTGGTTTCAACGTTGTTCAGTTTTTGTAAAATTTGATGAACACAAAAATTGGTTTTAAAGTTGTTCAGTTTCTGTAACATTTGATGAAACCAATTTGGTTTCATCATTTTTCTGACGTTTCACCAATACAAAACTCTAATTTCGACAATGATGATGTACCATTATTTTTTAATGATGATTTTCAATGATGATGATCTGGAGGTGTTGGTGACGTTTTGATGGAGTGAGATTTATGGAAAATAAATCTATTATTTTACTATTATTTGTATTTTATTAATGTTATTTTTAGTAGAAAACAATTAATTTTCGGATTTATTATTTAGGATAATTTTAGAAGAGTCTATAAGTTTATTTTAAGAGCTTTAATAAGTTAGGAAAGTTGCCTAGAGGTAGTAGATACCTTGGGAAACAAGTTTTTAGGTTTTTGAAAAGTTTAGGGTTTGTTTAGTAGGAGTTATCTATACAAGGAACTCCAAAAACGAAAATTAGGGGAATTTTTGATTAATCAAAATTATTTTATTTTCATTAAACTTGTTAAGTTCATTGATTTTTATTTTTATTCATAGTTGGGTTTACCCCGGAGTCTAAATACTAATCTCATATCTATAGTTGTTATGCGTAGTAAATTAACAAAGTCTAGATAAAACTCTAGATGTTAGGATATCTCTTTGAAGATCAACTAACTTCTATCAATTTCTATCTATTTTATCGGTTATTTTTCGTTTCTACTCCGCTGCAAGAATTTATCATATTTTTAATGCTTCCGAATTCCGATCTACATCATATTTGTAGAGAATAGAAGGAGGAAGAGGAGGAGGAGGAGGTGTTGTTGGTGGCGGATCTGGACATGTAGTGGTGGGGGAAAAAGGATAAGGAGGAGGAGGAGATGAGGAGAAGGTGTTGTCGATGTAAAATCAGGACATAGAAAGAGAACGAGGTGTTGCTGGAGGAGATGGAGGTGTTGTTAGTGCGGATATGGGTGGCGGGGCTACTGTTGTTGAACATAAAAGTAAAATAAAAAAAGAAAGAGGTATAGGTGGAGGAGACGAAGGTGTTGTTGCTACAGAATTATCTTCTCCTCACTGGTTAGGTGGCAACAGAGCTACTGTTGCTGCTGGTGGTGGGAAAAAGGAGGCGGAAGAAAAAAGAAAGAAGAGAAAAAAAGAAGAATAAATCGATGAAAAAGAAATAAAGAGTACGACTGCCATTTTAAAAAGTAACAAAAACTAAAACTAAATTTAAGTATTATAAATGAAAATTGGATTTTTATTTAATTTTTATTTCAAATGATTTTTATTTATAAATAATAACATAAGAGGAGTTTTTGTGCGCTAAATATGGTCACTTGTTGTTTTTTTTCATTTGTTATGTTTATAAAAGCATAGATGCTTACATTCTGGACAATATGTGTAATAACTTGAGATCCAAAACGTACAATAATGAAGGGCATCAATTAGAGGATACCCAAAAAAATCACAATGTAACCAACAATATCAAATACTAACACTTTTATTATCTTCTTAGTAGTTTGTCCATGGGTTAGTCAATAAGGTATTGACCAACACCTTTCATTATACCGCTTTCCCTAGAATTGAATAACACGACCTATCTATTGTGATGTCTTCTTTCTTCGCAATTGCTTCAGCAGCATCGACGGATGATTTCAGTTGTCACAGAAGTTCAAAAATCCCATGTATTCATGATTATGTATCATATTCATGCTTTTCTGGATCCCCACAACACCTAAGAACAAAGACGATCAAAATATAATTAGTACATTCATCTTCAAAGTGAAGTCCTAAAACATCGTTTGAGAATGGAAGGTACCCATTGTTAGAGCACTTGCGAAGATGACAGCAGACAAGATGAATATAATGATTGAAGCTCTCTTTAGTATGGCAATTAGTTTCCTAATGAAACATTGCCCCCAAAATCCAGCAGCTACAGATACTGCAATAAGATATAGAGCTGCATTCACCCAAATTTATCAGAATTCAGTGTTACAACATTTCTTTTTTTTCCTGTAAACGATATCAAAATTTAAACGTGTAAAAATAAATATCGAAATGTAAGTGAAACCTACCGTAGGGAATTGGGAACCTCTTGAGAAAGTAGAACTCTACCACAGAAATGGATGATGAGAACATCATCACAAAAGTTGCAGTTGCACTTGCCACCTATAGATAAAAGCCAATTCCACCAACATCAACAAAGTTTTTACATTTTTCTTCGTATATGGTAAACAATCAAGATACTCATGACATTTTGTGCAACTGTTTCCAACTCCAAACAAATATTTGCATCAGCCATCTATTATTCCTTCTATTCCCCATGCCACAATTGACATACAACCATACAAATATTTGAGTCAAACAGTGCAAAAGGTGTAATAGTTTTCCTCCAGTCCTTAACTCGTTTCCTCATGTGATGATAAAATACAAACATTTGAGTCACTCAAACCAAGAGGGTATAATGTTTTCCTCAATTATGTTCCTCTATTATTTGCAACTAGGCAATGATAGATCCCTAGTTGGCAATTAAAAACTAACTAGGATTCTGTGTATCACATGGGCACTATTTATCATCCCAATCATTTATTCGTCGATTCACTGGTAAAAAGTTTAAGGTCTGATGTCTACTATTTGAATTCAAAAATTATCAAGTTAAAGGGATTGAAAATAAATAAATTTATACCTGAGGAATGACTCCAAGCTCAAGAAGAAGAGGGCCTAAAATGAAACCACCACCTGAACCTAAAAGCCCACCAACTGTACCACCTAAAATTCCACAGAGTGCACAAAAAGCAATCTGAAGTGCAGTCCACTGAATATTAGCTTCACAAACTGGTTCACTGTTACCACACGCTCTTCTCTTCTTACTCTCTCTATACAATCTTGCTGCTCCATATCCAAACACACTGAGAGCCACAGGAAACTACACACATAGCAATCACGATTAATTATTTACACTAATCGCATCCAACTTAGTCAATACTAATATAAATAAGTATGTGATATTCTAAACACGTGTAAAACTAATTTCGGCGAAAATAGATCTTTCCAGTGATACACAAAAATGTGATTTTTGCAACAAACAGTTCTTCATCAAATGATTCAAATCCAAACCACTTACTTGTAGAAGGTTTAGTATCCAATACCATGTACTGCAAACCTCTGTTTCATTCTGTTTCCAACAACAACAACAAAAATTAAAAATTGTCAGGAAAAAAGACAAAATTCTGAAAAATTAAATTAAAAAAAATACGGATTTAACTTGTGAACTTACCTTGATCATTTGACAGAGCAAAAATGCAACCCAGACAATCACTAATGCCAAGGTTCTTTTCCATCTAAGATTGAACAGTAAAATTTGCTGCAAAAATTTTAGGAAAAAGTAAGGCAAATTCTATTCAGTATAAACCACAGAATAGAAGTATTGATAAAGACATTAAGTTTTGTTTTTTACTCACTAGTTTGGATTTCTCTTCTCTAGGAACCAGTGGTTCATATTCTGTATCAATCAGAACTGCGCGTAGACAAAATTAGTTTAACATGATTAATTAGCGGTCTCTTAAGCAGCAGTAGAGATCTGATGTTCTGTGATTAGCAAAGATTTCGATGCTTACGTTCGCCATTGGAGTTATGCAAAGGATTAGCATTCTCCTTCTTCTCTTCTTCTGACTTCATGCATGAATAATGATAATAATTGTATGAGAAAAAGATAAATGCCTAATGGTAATTGAACAATTGTGAAATACTAATGATTTTGCGAATCCGAAAACATACATTGAAGATTGTTTCTTGTTTCCACATTTCAATTCCTTTGAAGAATGACCTTGATGATGTCCCTGATTCAATCAAGAAAAACAATATGTTAATCAGGACAAAATTAAACGCATGGTTCAATGGCGTAAAAAAGAGGTTTAATGTACTTACCCAAGAAAAGAATGATAATGAGAATGGTGATGAGCCAGTAAGGAAAAACAACACTGAGTGCAACACCAAGTGTGATTCCAAGCATGAGCATGGGTTGGAAAACAAGAGCAAGATCGTAATCGATAATCGGAACGTCTTTTGTTGGATGAGGTACTCTTAGATTGTACCAAACTGATGAGCATGATGCACCCATAATCATACCTACAATAACAAATCCAATTATAATTAGCCTCACAGTGATTAAGAACATGGGTTTCTCTAATTATGTCGACCAATCCTGAGCATTAACTTACATTTCGAAAGAGCAGCGGCAGACTTGGTATCGAATCCGACAATCAAATTCAGCATAGGAACAAAAATTCCACCACCTCCAACACCACCTACCGTCCCAAATCCAGAACCTAGAAATCCAATTATAGTTGCCAATACGCTTCTCCAATTGAACTCAAGTGGCTGTTAATAAACAAAAACAAAATTCAAATCTTTCCTCATGGCACAAACTTGACATATACACATAACTGGATAGAGGATATGGAGATAGAGATTGATTATAACTTACAGGCCAAACCTTAACGTCGCGTCCATTCTCTTGACTCGAGTACGACCCATGCTCGTTGGAGTACTTAAAAGTAGATAACACAGTATGAGGTTCTTGATTAAGAAGTTGAATATTGTTATTGAATGATGGCGAGGTAATGAAGAAAGTTGATAGAATAGCAATAGAGAAACATGTGAGAAGATACACTACAAATCCTTTTGTTGCCATAGTTAATTAGCTTCTTCCTAAAAATAGTAGTATTGCCCACCACTACCACACCGTCTCAAGATCCTCAACCAGGGTATATTAGCAAATTTCACTGAAAACTCAAATTAATGAATGAGGGAGAGGAAAAGAGACAGAGGATGGTTCCAAGAAGGTGAATGTTTTATTGTCGTTTAGAGTAAGAGGAGGGACCCTTGATGAGTCTGATTCTAAAACGATAAATCTGCCATCTGTACATGCTTTGGATCTTATCCCACAAAGAGATATGCAGAGAGTTATAGAGAGACAAGGAGAGAGAGTGATATTATAAGAAAGAAGAATCCAGTTCGGACTCTACAAGTAGTGTTTCTATCTGTGAACATGTGGTGCCATTAGTTACTTGTTTTAGTTCAAACACCTCATCACCAATTACTGACGGTGTTTGATTTAAAGACAAGAACACCGGAAAGAGCCAAACCCTCTGTTTCGGCTATTTACCTACTCTGTTTATAAGTAATTACAAAATAAGCATACACTACAGTGTTGCTGCAGTATGTTAAACCATGTAATAGATTGACTCATATTACTTGTTACTCCTTCCGTCCTAAAAAAAAATAAAACTTTTATTTTTTTAATCTATAATATTTTAAAGCATAAATAAAAAATAAATAATAGAGTTAGTATTTTGTTAGTAACAAACTCAAATTAAATTGTATAGTTGATAAATTTCAAATTCAGATCATCCAAGACCTTACCTTAACTACTGCACTACAGTAATATAGGCAAGAATGTCTAATGTTACAGTGTCAAATGACCTTGGTCACTGGACTTCAGTCAACGCCCGGAATGAGAACATCCATGTCCAGAAAAAATAATCCTTACCAGCATTGCACCAAGACCACATACATACTACCAGCTCAGCAAGACCACAAAGGTCGAGTCATATTATGGACCAGCATACCTCTGAGGTGTGGTGTCTAACTAATAGTGATTCATCGGCTTTATATCTTCTAACTACCCTACCTAAGAATGGACTTTTCTCATAAAGAGTTTATATTCATTATTCTGGTGCTAGCTATTCTTTACGTATAAAGATTAAACCAAAACAGAATTTTGAATTTTTAGTGGTATATTTTTACATGGTACATGGTATTCAGTTGTGATGTAGATGAGGAGGCTATAGCCTATTTGGAGATTAAAGATCCGAATATCATAATTTAGCTCAAAAGGGATCCATTTTAATTGGAAACGGACTAACGATTAAGGCATGCCACTTTGTCGCATGGTCTTCAGATTTTAGCCAAATTCCATCATTTAGGGCTTTAAACAGGCGTTTTTGCTATTTTAGAAAATGTTTTTTTTGTTGTTAATAACTTATTCGTTAGGAGTCCGTTTGGGTTGCCGTTTACGACAAATAGTTTTATTTATGAGTACTTTCATAATTTTAGGTCGACCAAAATTTGCCAAAAATAGCAAATTAGGGTTTGAGTCGGTTTATGTTTTTTTTCCATCATTTCTTGACTAGCAAGTTAGGGTTTTTCCCCAAGTATATAAAAGAGTCCTCCATATATTGTTTTAAGCAGTTGAATTTGATTAATAAGAATTATTTTCTTAAACTTTTTCAAGTTTAATTGATTATTATTTAAAGTCGAGAAATCAAAGTCTACATAATTATCGTTGTTCATAGTCGATATTCCTAGGAACATTTGAAGTCTGAACAAAACCTCTCTTTTCTTTCTTTTCTTTATTATCCGCTGCATCAGTTGGTATCAGAGAGAAGTCGATCCTATGGTTGATAAGATGCCACCAAGAGTAGTGATCGGTCAGGGTCGAGGTTGAGGAGGAGGTCCAGAAGGTTTCATTCCATGGAGATCTAGAGAAGAATTCATTGAAGACGTCCAAGATTTGATGGGTCGGTATAACCTTTGGCAGGAAGAAGAAGATGATTACGCCAACCCTTTTGCTAGAGGGCATCGCGAAGGTAGAATAAATCAACGAGAGGATTCTGATCGCTGAAATGCAGGAATAAAAGTAGAGATCCCAGAATTTCATGGTGGTTTGGAACCGGAAGCGTTTCTCTCCTGGGTGAATACGGTTGAGGAAATATTGGAATTCAAAAAAGTACCAGATAACAAACGAGTTTCGTTGGTAGCGACTATGTTTCGTGGGAGCAACAACACAAGCTGCTACACAGTCGTAAGGGAAAACAGAAGTTAGTATCATGGGAGAAGTTGAAGAAACACATGAGAACATAGTTTTTACCACATAACTACGTTGGATTGATGTACCAGCAGCTGCAAAACCTACGCAAAGGAGTACGTTCTATAGACGATTACACCAAGGTGTTTTACCGACTACTTTCTCTTAACGACTTGTCAGAGTCAGATGAGCAAAAAGTCGCTCGCTATATAGGTGGTCTCCAACAATATTAGGATACACTCAACATGTTTGATTGCTGCTCTATTTCGGATGCACATCATAGAGCAAGGCATATAGGGACACAAGTAGGGCGTAGAAGCTCAAATTGGGGTATTAATATGGCAGCATCTCCAGCAAGTAACCGTAGTACTTCAACAAATAGTGCTGCTAGTAAACTTAATTCTTCGTCTACACCAAATAAAACCCCAGTTAACACTTTTGGAGGTAGGTGTAATAAGTGCATAGAATCTGGGCACAAAGCCAATGACTGTCACAAAGCAGAACGAGCGAACAACGTATTTTTCACTGAAAACGACCGTGAAGAAGATGGCTGGGTAACTGATTCTGAACATGTCGATAAAGTAGTTGCTGGAGATAAAGGAGTGAACTTTGTAGTAAGAATAAGTTGTTTCACTCCACGTAAAGATGAGGACGACAGTTGATTGTGTAACAATATATTCCAGTCGACATGTACGATCGAAGGAAAAGTTTTTCGTCTAGTTATTGATCCTGGAAGTTGCATGAATATTATTTATGAAGAGGTCGTGAAACGATTCAAGCTGGAAACCGAGGCACACCCACATCCCTATAAACTTTCTTGGCTTAAGAAAGAGAATGAGGTAAAAGTAAACAAACGTTGCTTGATTTCTTTTTCAATTGGTAACAAATATAAAGATAAAATATGGTGTGACGTTACTAGTATGGATACTTGTCACTTGTTGTTGGGTCGTCCATGAGAGTTTGACAAGAAAAGTAGTCATGACGGGTATAAGAATACCCACAGTTTTTGTGGAACGATGTACGTATAGTACTTGTACCAGTAAAGAGATTGGACCTACATCATCTACTGGAGAGCAATCTCTTGTCGTTTAAGCAGTTTGAAGATGACATAGAAGATGCAGGTGAATTGTATGTGTTGATTGGCAAAAATGAAAAACAAGATGAAAGTAGTATCCCCGTTGCAGCTCAGCCTTTAATTAAGGAATTTATGGATGTTTTTGCGAACGATTTGTCGGACGAGCTACCACCTCTTCAGGATATGCAACATCGTATTGATCTCGTTCCTGGATCAAGCTTGCCAAATAATGCGCATTACAAAATGAGTCATAAGGAGCATGAAGAACTTCGTCGTCAAGTGAAAGATTTGCTACATAAAGGATTGATCTGACAGAGTCTAAGTCCTTGTGCAGTACCAGCCTTGTTGATTCCAAAGAAAGATGGAACGTGGAGAATGTGTGTTGACGGTCAAGCCATCAACAAAATCACAGATAAATACCGTTTTCCAATTCCCAGATTGGATGACTTGTTAGATCAGTTGTGTGGAGCGAAGGTGTTTAGCAAACTCGACTTGAACAGTGGGTACCATCAGATCAGAATTCTTGAAGGTGACGAGTGGAAGACTGCTTTCAAAACTCGAGAAGGATTATATGAGTGGATGGTTGTGCCATTCGGGTTGACCAATGTGCCAAGTACATTCATGTGTATCATGAATCAATCAGGCGTTTAGGGCTTCAAACAGGCGTTTTTTCTATTTTATGAAAGTTTCTGCTTTGTTAATAACTTCTTCGTTAGGAGTCTGTTTGGGTTGCCGTTTGCGACAAACAGTTTTATTTTACGAGTACTTTCATAATTTTAGGTCGACCAAAATTTGCCAAAAATAACAAATTAGGGTTTGAGTCAGTTTAGTTTTTTTTTCATTCTTTACTGTTTTAAGCAGTTGAATTTGATTAATAAGAATTATTTTTTTAATCTTATCCAAGTTTAATTGATTATTATTAAAAGTCGAAAAATCGAAGTCTAAACAATCATCGATGTTTATGGTCTGTTGATCATAAAGGTTATTAAACCTAACAAAACAAACATGCTTAATTAAATTAACTGATAAATTTTATAATTCTGCACTGCAATTCTTTGGAAGGCAAGTATTGCACATTTGGTAATTGAAAGCTGTTTCTACCGACAACAACAACAAAAGTAATTGAAAGCTGTAATCACATCATGCATTAAGACGTTAAGTTAAATAAAATGTGTGTGACCCAATTAATGGGATTTAGAAAATGAAAAAAGAAATTGCAAGTTTTATATCTTAAATTGTTGTCATATTTTATTTTATTTTATTTTTATGACAAATATATGATAAGAAAATCGTGAATGCATGTAATTTCAGTGTGGATATAAGAGCAGTGGTGGTCATAGTGTACTCAGTACGTGGTCCTAAAATTTGATAACTTCAATCATCAACTTCATGTGTTTATATCATGTACATGGCTATAAATCCATCAAACAATACCAATTTGCAGCATCTCTAAGCTATTTTTTACACCTTGTTACACAATAAACTTCTGACAACGATTAGACAAGTACATTCTTAATTCCTTCCAAACAAATCGACCGTTAACCCATCCCTTATGAAGGGATACTAATCCAAAAATCCAGTTGTGTCTAGATTATATTATATCATATGGATTAGTATCCTCTAAAATTTTGGAGATATTTTTCTTTTTAAAGCATGAAAAAATCACACAATTACAAGGTTGTCAAAATTTATCTAGATATCTTTTGTGCACCAGCTAACTCGGTTTAAAATTTAATTCCTAGGCTGCTCATAAGCTCAAAACTTCGGTCCATAAATGTTTGGATGCACGTTATACATGAGAGTGACGTCTACAACGTAACCTAAATTTACTGCCCACTGCAAGCATCCATCCAAAATGATACAGCCCATATCATCTCCATGAACTTATATATGAAACTAGCCATACTATAAATATGCCAAATTTTATACTAAATATTCTTTGCAATTTCTAACAAGAAACGAATTCAAGAAGAAAATGGACAAATTCTTTACGTACATCCAGTAACTAAATTCACAGTTTGAGAAACATAGAGTGGATTCATGATAATGTAGTTTCAGGAAATGTACGTACGTACCTTTCGATCGATTGAATATTCGACTCAAGCAATTGATGAAGAGAGACAAAATTAGAGAGCTTTCCAAGTCAAGAAATCAACCAGAAAAGAAGTGTTTTTATCTTTTTCTTCCTCCTCGTTTATGGGTTAGGTTCCAAAAATTTGGATGGATGAAACTTTAAAAAGACAGAAAACTCAGATGGTAGGTAATATCTTCTGTTTGTAAAAAAATGGAGAATTTGGTGCTCTAGGGTTTTAGTGCACCATTTGTTAATAGAAATTGAGAGAGTTTTGGGTGGTAATTTTTTTTTTCAACTAAGGATAGTGATTTCGGCTAATTATCAGGGGCAGATAATGTTCGTAAGGACCTTATTTTACGGACTAACTGCCCATCATTTCGAAATTACCGCAGCAAATTGATCTTTACGCCCACAGTCAAGATTTAGCTGGGATGGCCTCGGACTCGGATATACTGTACGTTGTTAGTCGTCTTTTGTGGACTGGCCATCCATCCTTATAGGCTTTATGCAAAATTGAATTGACACCCTCAACCATTGATTTTGCCGCCTATAATTATATCACATGGTAAGAACTAAGAATATAGCTGCACATTCAAATTCAAGCATTGATGCTTTGAACAGTAGCTGGGGAACAACCAGAAAGTGGGTATTTAAAAGACCTCATTTTACATACTTAAATCTGAATGAAGCTCCCTTAATCAAGAAATGGAATGCACTTGCATAGTTGCATTAAGGAAAAATACTGTTATCTATATATGCGCTATGTGGGACTTCAAATTGATTGCAAATTCCTTAACTAGGTAGACGTAAATGGGGCCGATTATTAGTCCGGAGGCTATCTGGATCCTAAGATTACCACATGTGCTGTGGATACTGATGACAGAGAAGTGTAACTGCACTACTTTTTGGCGTCAGTCGATTCACAAACATCTTTGAAAGTTCTACCACCTCAACAAAGAGTGGCACATTTCCTTGAATAAATGGCAGTACATTATACGTTACTTCCGGATGATGTTAACCACAACTAATACCTCCCAATCTGAAAGTTATTTGTGATTTAGCAACACGATACAAATGTGTTTGTTGTCGTGCGTTCTAACTCTACCACCTGCTTCTTCTCATAAACAACAATTAGTTTCCAAAAGCAGAGATCATACAGAAGGGATATGGTAACATCAATGGAGACAACAGCTATAATATCAAACCAGTGGAAGTAGAGATTTAATTACAGATACTGTGATGGCCTTATGAAAAAGGATGTTAACCAAACATAAGAACTGCTACTAACATGGTTGACAATGGAACAGATAAATTGTCATCAAGTACCTCTGTAGTTGGGAGGGATTCCACTATCGTTGCCACCAAAGACACTAAAGCGACTCTTCCCACCGTAGATGACCAATCCAACTCGAAGTATCCCAGAGCAGTAAAGTAGTTGAGCATCCTACAAAGAATTCAAAATCATTTCAAACTAAGAAAGTTATTAATGCGGTAACCTATAGCAAACATTTGTCAACTTCAGTTTTCTAAATTTTGTGCTGCTGGTTAGCCAACTTCAATGATTGCTATTAACGTACCCAATGGAAATTAAGAAACCAAATGTAAACATGGAGATGCTGCCAGCCCAACTCTTTTGTTGGTTATATGGTAGCTTTTGTTTTCCATATCTTCTCCCAATTATATCGGCAACTCCTGTTAGAAAGCTAACATCAGTTGGTGGTTACTTGGAAAAACGGCAGGCAAAGTTATTGAAGAAGGCGGAAGGTGATTATTACCATCCCCACCACACATCATTGCCAATGACATAATCCCGACCGGAGAGTCACGCCAGAAGGCGACAGCAGACAGGATCAATATCAGAACGTAACAGAGGGGACCTTTGAGCAATTCTCTGAGAGTTTGAACATTTTACAAATTAGTTAACCTGAAAATATTTTTCTACAGAAGGAAGAGACTCGATAATAGTGCTTGACCAAAAAAAAAAAGTGCTTGACCAAATTACCTTGGATTACCCTCGCGAGTAACGGACTTCACAAGACCTGCATCTGTTGTAAGTGATAAGCCATTTAAAATAAGCCTTGCACAATTCACGAAAGGAACAACAGCAGCAAAGTAGCGAGCCTCCGCAGAGTTGCTATTCCAGGTTCATATGCAGAAATTCAGTACAAGAAGATAGGAAGAAAAAAATAGCTTCACACAATGATGAAATAAAGTGAGAAAGAAGCACCTGAAGATCGGCCAACAAGACAGGAATAGCAACCCTGACAACACATGCACCAGTTTTCTACTCAAATTCTGCTCTATATGAAAGAGAGGTAAATATCTGTTTAGAAGAAGTATGCATATTGAATTCAACAAACACACGCAAATGTAATACTAGAACTAAGATATATGTCTTGAATTTCATAGAATCATAGGCCAAGTCGCTGAGCAATAATAGAACTCAACTGCATACGTAATTAATTATGCATAAACATAGATCGACATGAGTTACGAGCTTGGAAGTAATTTTAATGATCCAGTAAACACCAAATGTGTAGTCTTCCTTCAACCTTCGGAGACCTTACAGCATTACAGTACCTAGCTAGGGAGTAGAATATACCTTGAATCTTTATTATTTACATAGTTATAAGTTAAAAACACAATCCCTTTTCATTTTCTTTATTTATTCTTAATGCCAATTGGAATAATAACTTCAAGTGGAAACAGTGATGTGAAACTCCTTACATATGCACACAGTACAAATTCTGTAACTCCAACATGGCCACACCTCCCCACTAGAACAACGAGAAAAAAGATACACGCAATTATTCTCTTTTTCTGTTCCCAGTACAGCAAATTAAGGTGGTGTACCACATTGCCGGTGTTCCATAGTATAAACATTTTGGATGCATAACGCTGACCTGAATGACATTACTAATAATGACAAGAATCTTGTTGGTTCATCGCATGTAAGTACTAGCTTCCAAATAACTGGTTGTGAGGTGCTCATTTGTTAACTCTCACATGTAGCACTAGCATAGTACTTGTCACCATTCAGTGCAGCTTTTCTGCCTAACTTTATAGGTATAATGCTACACGAAAAATAATATTCTATGATAATTCCAAGTATAGAAACTATTACTACCTCTCTAAATTTTCAAGTACAAAAATTACTAATACCTCTCAAACATTTCAAGTACAAAAACAAGAACAAGGGTTAGAGTAGACTAATCTAATTCATGTTTGCTAATATTGGCTAAATCAAAAAACTAGTAACATTTCTAAAACTACATTCGTCGAAACTGTGACTATGTACTGTACCACATCTTTTGTGTTACTTCGAGGTAAAAGGCAATTTCTAACACTAGTAGATTTTCACCTATTGAGGAAAAACCTAAGGCTTCTCCAGTGGAAACCTTTTGGAGACATGGTTTTATCTAGGATGTGAATGTCATTGATAAATGAGCCCCAGATTTTCAAGTCAATGGTTGAGATCTCTGTTGGGATTTTCCACCATGTGAAGAATCATTGTTTCCGACCGTTCAAAATTGATTCATGTAAGAGATGGCGATTGTTCTTAAGCAATCAGGTGGAATATCTTGTGGAGAAATCTCACCATTGATTTGAAAATGTGGAGTCCAGTGATCTATGACAATCACAGTCTAGATCAAGCCACATCCCCAAAAGAGTTCCACATAGGAAACTTAGGGGTTTATCTCATTGATGTAGAAAGAATCAAATCTCTAATCCATGTATGTTAATCTTGGGTTTAATTGTAGTAAAATCTCTTTAACTTACAGTATAATTTCATATGTACTATTTGTCTATTTCCCTAAAATCTAATGAAATGATAGTTATCGCTAAAAATTTTGGTGCTGACGAGTTTTGAACTCAGGTCATTGGTATCATCACTCAATGACTTTACCACTGTAGGTCAGTGACATAGGCATGAAATGATAAAATTCATTAACACATCTAATCAGAAAATAGTTTTTAGCTTAATTTATGTTTGCTAATATTGGGTTTAACATACAAATTGCTAAATATCTCTCGATACATTTTGATTTTACAATCCCTGAAAGCCAGCGAAATGGTAAATTCTAAATGCAAAAGCATAACTCCATTTCATAGATAATCACTAAGCTGTTGAATAATTTGATTCTTAGCAATATTATCAAAAATTAAAACAAGACAATAAGCTCCAACCAGTACCAGCAGCAGCTACACTCTTGTAAAATTATGTTGCTTTGATCCGAATTGAAGAAATTCAACGAAGAATAAAGCTTGGAAGAAGAGAAATTTAAAGGATAATGATGATTATAACGTAAAAGAGGTGCAGATGTCACTGTAGTATAGTGATAAAGTCATTGGGTGATGATAACAGTGACTTAAGTTCGAAATTCGTTAGCACCAAATTCTTCACTGATCAAAAAAAAAACTGAAAGAGGTAATCTCTGACTTACCTTCTAAATTATATATGTTCAAAAAAAAATTTAATACTAATTCATGTTGGGTCTACACAATTTTATCAGGAATTAGTATTTTAGCAAAAAATTGTGTAGATACAACACGAAGTCTTGAGAATTAAACCAAATATTTAGTGGAATTCTTAGGGGTATTGTGTATTAACATTTTGGATGCATAATAATGATCCAAATGGCTTTCCTAATAATGTCAAAGAATCTTGTTGGTTTATCACATGTAAAAGTACTAGCTTCTGTTGAGCATGGTTGAGTGGTGTTCAGTAACTTCACTTGGATGACTTTCACATACAGTACTTGTCACCATTTAGGACAGCCTTTGTGCTTAACTTTGTAGGTAACTACATAGGAAACGAATATTCCGTGCACAAAACTTACTACTACCTCCCAAAATTTCTAGTACAAAAACAGAAACTGTTTAGTATATAATCTAATCCATGTTTCCTAGTCTAGGCTTCGTCATAAAAATTAGAAAAATTTCTTTAAACTACATTCTGATTTGTGACCATGTACTACAGTTCATGCCATTAGAAATCAATTGCAGTACAATGTTTTACGATGAGTGGTTATACACCCACCGGGAAAAAATCTAGATTTTCTCCCGTAGAACACTTTTGGAGACGTGGCTTTATCTAACCTCTGAATACTATGGATAACTGGATCTCAGAGTTTCAAGTCAATGGTTAAAATCCCTTTGCGGATTTTGGATGGAGAATTATTGATGTATAATTTCCAAATTGATTTGCGTTTGAAATAACAATAATTCTTAATCAACCTGGATTAATTTCATGATTGATTTAAAAAATGTACTCAGATGATCCATAGCATTCACAACCTAGATTAAGCCTCATTCTTAAAAGAGTTCCACAGAAGAAACCTATGTTTTCTCTCTGGTGAATGTAGAACGACTACCAAGATAATTGCTCTAATTAAATTTGATCATGAAATCTAATATACTGTCACAAAATTTTCAAGAACAAAAATTAGGGTTTAACCCCTAATCTATGCTTGTTAATCTAGGCTCAATCGCAGTAGATCTCTTAGATTACATACTAAGTTCAAATGTACTATTACCCTACAGTCTAATGATGTATTGTATGATAAATACACTAACACATAACTAAATAAAAAATTAGCCTAATTACTGTTTGCTAATCTTGGGATTAATCATAAAAATCTCCATAAAATCCAAAGAAACGAAAAATTCATGCACTAAAAACAGAACCCATTTTATAGATGTGAATAATAGTACTACTAACCTGTTGAATAACTTGATTCTTAGTAAGATTATCAAAAACAAGAACAAGAGAATAAGCTCCAACCATTACAAGACCAGTGGCACCTATATCCTGTAAAACTATGTTGCTTTGGTCTGAATTCAACAAATTCAACGAAGAATAAACCTTGAAAGAAGCTGAATTTGAAGGAAAATGGTGATGTTTATGATGAAATAGAAGTAATGGAATATCTTTAGTGGTTAAATCTCGAGTGTGATTCTGTAAATTAGGACAGAAATTTGATGGAACTCTGGTGGAATGATGATGATGATGTAGTATAGACATTTTTGATGGAAGTGATGATAAGATTGATGCTCTGTGGCTCATGATACTTTCAGTCCCGTACTAACTAATACTACTCCTGTTTATGTGGGTAGTTTTGGGGATGAAGATTGATGCTCTGTGGCTCATGATACTTTCAGTCCCGTACTAACTAATACTACTCCTGGGACCTAGAATACCTTGAAAGCTGTGCTCGTTGGGAGTTACACGTGAGATGTCATTTGGTGTAATTTATTACAGTTGGATGCAACTGGCTCCCACTGTCTGAGAGGTCTATTATCTTAAGTTGATATCCAGTTCATTAAGAAGAATAAAAAAATGCAAATCAGCTCTCTCAGCATGTAAGCTGGATGTATGGGAATCATTGGCCACCTTATGTCTCATGGTCAACTGATGGTTCGACTTTTTTTCTTTTTTTTTTTGTCTAAACAGGAGAATGAAAACACAGGCAGAGATGATTTTGATTTCAAGAATTTTCCGATTTTTTATATAAGAATTCCATCCTTTTTGTGTAAATTTGCGTGTATTATCTTATTTCTTTACAGCCCGTTAGTTTCAAAGAATGGGAGGGCTAGTAATCCAATTTAGAGAATTGAGTTATATAAAAATGAATCCTTACCCCAAAATTTAGTGTCTAGTTGGGATATTTGATTTACAGCTTTAACATATATATATATATAAAAGAAGCCTGATATAGGGGCTCCAACATCAATAGAGGGGCTCCACATGGAGGCGAGGTGATCCAATTTTACGATAAGGGATGTCCTAAGGGGTAAAGTTAGATGTCCATTTTACCCTTTACCTAATAAAAAAAAGATAAATTTGTCCTGTCATTAAAATCTTTCCATCTCCTCCATATCTTCTCCTTCTCCATTTTAATCATAGTAGAATTTTTTTTTTTGAAACCCTAGATTTTGATTCAATAAACCATAGTAGCATTGAGTATACCTCTAACTTATACCCTTGATGTTTTTATGGCTCAAATTTGATGAAATCACGATTTGAAAGATTGATTTTTTGTTGTTCAGAGAAACTTACGGTTGGGTTTCATGTCGAACCCAACTGTAACCCTAAGAACACCGAAGAACACCATTTTTTCCCAGATTTACGGTTGGGTTTTCAACCAAACCCAACCGTAACTTGAAGAACAATGATGAACACCATTTTTGCCCAAATTTACGGTTAGGTTTTCAACCAAACCCAACCGTAACAAATCTTTAAACCTCAATCATAAAATTAGATAAATATATTTTAAGATTTTTCATTTCTATCTTGTATAGAATTGAAAGACGAAGCTAACCCAAAAAAAATGAGGTCAATCGGACATCGTATGAAGGAGTTATGATCAAAACGATGAAATGTATCCAGGAATATTTACGGTTGGGTTCGCCAATAAACCCAACCGTAAATTTGAGATTTTTGGGCTTCATTGAACCCAAATTTACGGTTGGGTTTATTGGCGAACCCAACCGTAACTATTCCTGGATACAAATAGATTTCACCGTTTTGATCATAACTCCTTCATACGATGTCCGATTGACCTTATTTTTTTTTGGGTTAGCTTCGTCTTTCAATTCTCTACAAGATAGAAATGAAAAAATCTTAAAATCTATTTATCTAATTTTAAGATTGAGGTTTAAAGATTAGTTACGATTGGGTTTTGGCTTAAAACCCAACCGTAAGTCTGGGGAAGGTTTATTCTTCATATTACGGTTGGGTTACGGTTGGGTTTTTAGGCAGAACCCAACCGTAAATACATGTTGAAATTGTAAAAAAAACTAACAGAATAAGTTACGGTTGGGTTTTAGCCCAAAACCCAACCGTAAATTCTACTGGATACCATAAAATTGGATTCTCTAATTTGTGTGATTTTCAGTTTTTCTTTGTTTGAATGACCCAATTTACCTTCAATCTAGTTAAAATAATTGAATAAGTTCACTTTTTTGATTTTGAAACCCAAATTTGTCCTTAAAACTCAATGCTCCAAGGGATGACTTACGGTTGGGTTTTAAGGCAAAACCCAACCGTAACTATGGACAAAAAATGGTGTTCTTCAGTTTTCTTCGACTTACGGTTGGGTTTTAAGGTAAAACCCAACTGTAATTGGTTAATTCTTCATATTACGGTTGGGTTATTAAACAAACCCAACCATAACAAATCTTTAAACCCCAATCGTATAATTAGGTAAATAGATTTTAAGATTTTTTAATTTCTATCTTGTAGAGAATTGAAAGACGAAGCTAACCAAAAAAAAATAAGGTCAATCGGACATCGTATGAAGGAGTTATGATCAAAACGATGAAATGTATCCAAGAATATTTACGGTTGGGTTCGCCAATAAACCCAACCGTAAATTTGAGATTTTTGGGCTTCATTGAGCCCAAATTTACGGTTGGGTTTATTGGCGAACCCAACCGTAAATATTCCTGGATACATTTTATCGTTTTGATCATAACTCCTTCATACGATGTCCGATTGACCTCATTTTTTCTGGGTTAGCTTCGTCTTTCAATTCTATACAAGATAGAAATTAAAAAATCTTAAAATATATTTATCTAATTATACGATTGGGGTTTAAAGATTTGTTACGGTTGGGTTTGGTTGAAAACCTAACCGTAAATTTGGGAAAAAATGATGTTCATCATTGTTCTTCAAGTTAGGGTTGGGTTTGGTTGAAAACCCAACCGTAAATCTGGGAAAAAATGGTGTTCTTCGGTGTTCTTAGGGTTACGGTTGGGTTCGACATGAAACCCAACCGTAAGTTTCTCTGAACAACAAAAAAACAATCTTTCAAATCGTGATTTCATCAAATTTGAGCCATAAAAAGATCAAGATTATAAATTAGAGGTGTACTCAATGCTACTATGGTTTATTGAATCAAAATCTAGGGTTTAAAAAAAAAGGACAAAATTTTCTTAAATTTCATCTAGTTTTTCTTCCCACCAAACACAAATTCAAAAAAAAAAAAAATCAAATCATTTGATTAAGTTAAAGATTATGTTTAATTAATCATGATTAGCTTAATTTTTTAATTAGTTAGTTTAATTAAGATTAACTAATCAGGGGTGGTTTAGGCATTGTAAAAATATTATGGATAAGGGGTTTTTGAGTTTTACTTCATAATGTCCATATTTCGTCTTATTATTGGAGCCCCTATATCAGGCTTCTAAAAATATTCTTATATTTGAAACATTTAAATAAAAATCCTATTATTGGGGCAATAGATTTTTTTTATAGGGACTTATAAAATAATAAAATAGGATCATATTGTAACCAATCCCAATACCCCTTAACCTAGTATTTTTCATAATACCTAGAGTGTCCTAGATTAATTACTAATAATCAATTTAATTAGCTAAATTAATTAAGATTTAGTGATTGAATTAGATTAATAAAAAAAAATCTTTGTTTAACTTTTACAATCCTCGAAGAGGTATATATCCCCTTCATTTTTTTATTTTCAAAACTACTTATGGCTATGAAATAATCATTTTCTAACCGTAAATATAAAATACAGCTGAAAAATAATTAATTACTAGTCGTACAAAATTTATATACGGCTACAGATTTATTAATTCCTAGCTATAATAGATGTGTACTCTATACCAAAATGAGTATAAACTGATACTTATTCCTGGATAGAATATAAATTTATACTCATTTTAAGAATGAGCATATATTTTCATTGTGAAATTTTAAATCCATTTACATAGGTTAGGAATTCATCATTTTTCAACTAAAAACAAGAAAAAATTACTAGCCTACGATAGGGAAATGATAAATTTCTAGCCGTAGTGAGTGTTTACGGCTAGGAGTTCATCTGTTCCTAACCGTAAATAGTTCCTGAAACTGAAATTGAATTATAAATCCGTTATTTTTATTTGTTTTTGATTTTCAGCCGTAAACAACAAAAAATTTCTATCCTACGACTGGAAAATGATTAATTCCTAGTCGTAGATAAATTACGAAGTTCAATCAGTTGTAAGATACCCAACAGCTAGGGCTTCATCTCTCATGACCGTAAGTAGTTCATCTACATCTAGGAAAATAATGATTTCCTAGCCGTAGTGAGTGTTTACGGCTAAGAGTTCATTTTTTTCCAGTCGTAAGTAGTTCCTGAAACTGAAACTGAAATTGATTTTTTTTTTCTTTTTTTTATTTCATCATGGATCATAAAGGAAAAGGAGAAAGGAAGGAAAAAAGTTATTTTTTTTATTAATGAATAGGTGTTAGATTTAGATTTATTAATGGATAAAGGATATTTTTGATTTTCGCTATAAACTAAATCCCCTATCAACATTTAATCCTATACAACCCCTAAGAGCCAAATATTGCAATCCCAATAATAGGATTTTTAAATAAAGTTAAAAAATTTAAAATCCAAAATAATTTATAAACTTCTAATCAATTTCTAAATCAACATCGTTAATTTGACGATGGGTACGAAACAAATTCGTTTCAGGACTTTGAAAAACATAACTTATAGACTGCTTGAATTTTTGGTCTTCTCTAGTAAGCTCATCTTGCGTCTTCCGATCAGTGACATAATATGTCTCTGAATTGGTACGAACGATTGCTCTTTAGGTTTTAGGGTACACATATGAAACTGTTTTTTTTCTTTAGGTTTAGAGATTGGAAAAAAAAATTGGGTGGTAGAGATTCAAGAAAATTGAAGTAATTCAGTAGAGAGAAAGATTTTTAGACGGAGATGAAAACCTAAAAGAAAGATCAGGAAATGAGATCGATCAAGATTCAGAAGAAAAACTCAAAAAATAAAGACAAGTTCGTCCGAGCATTCATTTTGTATGAAAAGGTGGGTCATTTCCCAATATTCAGCTCCTCATTGGATTCCATTGCACTCCCCAACCAGTGCAATTGAAATTGTTTTTTTTTTTGTTTTTGGAGTAATTGGATTCCAGAAGAATCCAATTTTGAACTTGAAAAGCCTGATTGGTTCAAGGAAATGGACTGATTTTCTTGGAATTGGATTCCTAGCCCTCCAAATACCTGAACCAAACCCCTTATTAAGTTAATCTATTATCCGGTTCATTAAGGAAAAATGCAAATCAACTGTCTTCGCATGTAAAAGGTGGAATCATTGACCACCTAGATACTACCTAATGTTGGGAGTAATAGGAATAGAAAAATTGGGAGCCATAAATCACTTTCATAAACATATAGAACAATACAGTACAGCCTTTGTGCCAATACTACATAAAGTGAGATTCTCACACAATTGCAAGTACAAAAACTACTATTACCTCCCAAAATTGTCAAGTACAGAAACAAAAACTGAATCTAATCCATGTTTCTTAATCTTGGCTTAATCATAGAAATCAGAAATTTTTCTTAAATTACGTTCTAAGTTCAGATTTATGATCATGTATGTACTACAGATCTCGACTCTTGTCATTAGAAATCAATTGCAGTACAGTCTTTTCTTTTGCTTTTACAGAAATAAAAATCAACGGGTACTTGAGAAAAAATCTATGATTATTTTCCGTGAAACTTTTTCATAAAAATGGCATTTATCTAGCTTCTGAATAAACTAAACCTAGGGTTAGCCTGTTCATGTTTCCTAATCGTGGGTTAACATAAAACTTGCTAAACTTCTCTTAATTAAAATCCAACAAAATGATAAATTCTGAGAACAAAAACATAACCCCATTTTATAGATATGAATGAGTGAGTACTAACCTGTTGAATAACTTGATTCTTGGTAAGATTATCGAAAACAAGAACAAGGGAATAAGCTCCAACCATAACAAGACCAGTAGCACCTACATCTTGTAAAATTATGTTGCTTTGATCTGAATTGAACAAATTCAATGAAGAATAAACCTTGAAAGAAGCTGAATTTGAAGGATAATGATGATGATGATGATGATGATTATGATTATGATCAAATAGAAGTGACGGAAGATCTTTAGTAGTAAAAGCCCAACTGTGATTCTGCAAATTAGGACAGAAATTTAAGAATGGAGTTGTTGTGGGTTGTTGTAGTATTGACATTTTTGATGCAAGTGAAGTTGTGAGTGTGGATGATAAGTATTAGAGGTGTGTACTAGGTGTAAATATATGTCTTTAGCTTGAGTGTGAACTAGGTGTAACTTAATATAAGTTTATCTTTTGTAACCCTAATCCTATATAAAGGGTGTCCTACAACTATGTAAGGTAACTAGAACATTCTAATAAACAAAACCATAGTTCACTATTTTACATGGTATCAACCGCCGGGTAACAATTAGGGTTTTTTGGTTTTCACACTACCTCTTTTCTTTCTCCCCTCTTCTCTTAAACATTCATTTCTCTAGCAGAAAACGAGACATATTACGGTCTCTTGTCTCTCTCCCTTAACGCTCATATTCACTCTCATCTTCTCATCTTCTCATCTTCTTAGATTTTTATTTTTCTTCTCTCTTTTGCTTTCAAACTAGAAAACCCTAGCATTTCTCTGCTGCCGTTGCTTTGTTTCTTAGTTTTTTTTGTTTTTTTTTTTCTATTGCAACCAAAACATTTTATTACCAAACCAATCATCTGTTCATCAATGGATTCATCATCAGATCATACACCACACTATGAATCCACCATAACTTTACCATTTACAAACATTGCACACTTCATCTCCATTAAGTTGGATGAAACAAATTATCTTGTCTGGAAATCCCAGATCTCTTCAATACTCATCAACACAGACCTATTTGGGTATCTAGATGGGTCTGTTGTTGCTCCACCCACTACTGTATCTATCGATAGTGTAGCTAAATCTAACCCATCCTATCAAAAATGGTTAAAATGGGATAGATTTGTGAACAGTTGCCCAAAAGCAACTTTCACCAACACCATCTCTACAGACGTACTGGGTTGTGCAACTGCTAGTGAAGTATGGTTTTATTTAGCAAAAAAATTTCAAAACCAATTTACTGCAAGAAAATCATTACTTAGAAATACTCTTTTTAATATCAAACGTGGGTCAAAAGCTATTAGTGATTTTCTTCAGGAAGTAAAGGCATTAACAGACTCTTTAGCTGCGATAGGTGAAACTATGTCTTCTAGTGATTTAAATATGCATATCCTAAATGGCTTAGGTTCATCTTATAATGATTTTGTGGTTGTTGTTCAAACTAGAGACACCGATCTCTCTTTTGCAGATCTGAAATCTCGTCTCATCAACCATGAACAATGGTTGAAGAGCCAACACTCAGAGTCCACTGCTAGTCTTGATCAGTCCAACCCATCTGTCTACTACACTAAAAGAATACCTCAACAATACAGATCTGCTATCCGAGAAAAACATCAACCAAAGTTTGTTGACTATTCTACAATGGATTGCCAGATCTGTAAACAGGTGGATCACTGAGCATACAAATGTAGGTTTCGCTACACACCAACCAGATCTGGTCAATCATCTCAGAGAGAGCATTTTTCACCCCCACCTCAGGCAAATCTATGTGTCCAGGTTAATGCTGCTTCTTTCACTGAGCTACCATGTTTTCCAGCAGCAAAACAGTGGTTACCTGACTCAGGAGCATCCCATCATCTGACTAATGATCTGACAACTCTCACAAATACATCAACTTACCAGGGTTCATCGCAAGTAATGGTGGGTAATGGTAATCTAATTCCTATAACCCTTATTGGTGATTCAGTTTTGCATACTCCAACAGCTTCTTTTACTTTGCTAAATGTTTGTTATGTCCCTACTATCCAACAAAACCTAATCTCTGTGGGTCAGTTCACAGATGATCACCATTGTTCTTTCTCGTTTTCTCCCTGGGATTATGAGATCCAAGATTTGTCAACAGGTCAAACACTTGCATAGGGTTTTAAGACCAACAACTTATACCCTATCTCATCACCATCCTTCAATACCCCAGTTGCCCTCACATCTGTCTCTGCACCCCACCCTGTCTGGCACAATCTTCTTGTCCATCCATTAAATAAGATTGTGTTAAAACTTGAGCAAGCCAAACAAATATCTATATCATCCACCAGATATGACCATCTATGCAAGCCATGTCAAATAGGCAAAAGCAAAAGATTACCCTTTTCCATATCCAACATAACTTCAATTGTTCCACTTTTTGATATTCATTGTGACATCTGGGGACCCTCTCCTGAGATTTCAATAATGGACTACAGATATTATATCCTATTTATTGATGACTTTAGTCGTTTTCACTGGGTCTACCCAATGAAAGACAGAACAGAGATCTTAACCTGTTTTCAACACTTCAAAACAATGAATGAAAATCTGTTGTCTTCCACTGTTAAGATTTTTCAATCTAATGGTGTATTGGAGCTACAGAAAGGAAGGTTCAGGGATTACTTAAACAGCTGTGGTATCACATTTATGGCATCATGTACACACACACCGCAACAAAATGGAGCTGCTGAAAGAAAACACAGACATATCACAGAGGTTGGCCTTACCATCTCATCCGCTGCTTGTCTTCCAAAGAAGTTCTGGTTTGATTCTTTTCTCACAGCTACTTACTTAATCAATCGAACTCCTGCTATTGCTCTCAATTTTATGTCTCCCTTTGAGATCTTGTTTGATAGACCACCAGATTACTCTTTACTAAAAAAAATTGGGTGTGCCTGTTACCCATACTTAGGCCCTTATAGAAAAGAAAAATTAAGCCCAAAGTCAGCACAGCGTACCTTTATAGGGTATAGTCCACATCACAAAGGGTATAGATGTTATGATAACACTAACGAGAAGACTTACATATCTCGTAATGTTATTTTTGATGAAACCATGTTTCCATTTTGTGAATGCCCTAAACTCTCACCAACACCAACAGAATCTGTTAAACTAATTATACCACAACCAGACCCACTTTCTGTAGCCCATCCAAATGAGCCCTCTACATATGAGCCAGTAGCACCCCTTCTTCCATTGACAGAACCAGAAACTACTCATAAAATGATCACAAGATCAAAAACAGGTATCACAAAATCAAAGTATCTGCCTGACTTTGTAACTCATTACACCATTCCTCATGCAATGACAACCAATCTTGTGTCCTCTCTACCACTTGAACCTAAGTCCTATAAAGTTGCAATTCAAAATGCAAACTGGGTTACTGCAATGGATGGAGAGTACAAGGCTCTACAACAAAATAAAACTTGGATTCAAGTTCAATATGAACCACATATGCATGTAATTGGCTGCAAATGGGTTTATCGGTTGAAACTGAAATCTGATGGAAGTATCGACAAATATAAAGCGAGATTGGTTGCAAAAGGATATCTACAGCAAAATGGTCTTGATTACGATGAGGTCTTCAGTCCGGTAGTCAAGCCAACAACAATAAGGGCAGTTCTGGCTATAGCATTGACACATAAATGGCTAATCAAACAACTTGATGTGTCAAATGCATTTCTTCATGGAAATTTGCATGAGACAGTATATATGGAACAGCCACAGGGCTATGTGGACCCAGCCAACCCAACAGTTGTATGCTTATTGAAGAAAGCTCTATATGGTCTTAAACAGGCACCTCGTGCCTGGTATGAAAAATTCAGTGGATTTATATGTTCTAATGGTTTTGTCAAAGCGGCAATGGATCATTCCTTATTCATTCATTACTCTTCAACTGCAACAATGGTTATACTTCTATATGTTGATGATATAATCCTTGCAGGTAACTCTGAAACATTTATTAAAGATTTGCTTACTAAACTAAGTTGCTCTTTTGCTATGAAAGATCTTGGTACTTTGCATTACTTTCTTGGTATGGAAGCTGACGTGCTCTTTAAGCCCAAGACCATTTTATTTACTCAAAAAAGATACACTCTGGACCTCCTACAACGAGCCCAAATGCTTGACTGCAAGCCTTGTTCCACCCCTGTCACCACTGACAAAAGAGTTTCCTGCACTGCTGGACATCCTTTGCCCGATCAGCTGGCTTACAGAAGCCTGGTTGGTGCCCTACAATACTTAACACTAACCAGGCCTGACATAACCTTCTACGTAAACTATGTCTCCCAATTTGTGCAAAATCCAAAAGATGTACATATGAATACTGCGTTACTTGAAGGGATCCATAGGATCTGGAATTGTCATTTCTGCTGGTGACACTGCCTGTATCAGTGGCTATTCAGACTCAGACTGGGCTGGCTGCCCGGATACACGTCGCTCAACATATGGCTACTGTGTTTTTCTTGGCTCTTGTCTAATCAGCTGGTCACCAAAGAAGCAACCAACCGTCGCCAAATCATCAACTGAGGCTAAATACAAGGCTGTCATTCTCCTGTCTTCCGAGATACTTTGGCTATCTCAACTGCTAAGAGAACTACACATACAACCCCGTCTACCAGCAACTCTATACTGTGATAATTTTAGGGGAAAAATTTCTTGTCTCAAATGCTAGTTTCCATGCACGGACTAAACATATCGAGATTGATTACCATTCGGTAAGGGAACTACTTGCTTTAGGAACAATTGCAGTCGAATTTCTACCATCCGAAGATCAACTAGCTGATATATTAACCAAAGGTCTCAATGCGTCTCGACAATCCTACATCACAACCAAACTGATGCACATCAACAACATGGCCTCAGTTTGAGGGGGAATATTAGAGGTGTGTACTAGGTGTAAATATATGTCTTTAGCTTGAGTGTGAACTAGGTGTAACTTAATATAAGTTTATCTTTTGTAACCCTAATCCTATATAAAGGGTGTCCTACAACTATGTAAGGTAACTAGAACATCCTAATAAACAAAACCCTAGTTCAGTATTTTACAATAAGATTGAAGTTCTGTGGCTCATGCTACTTGCCATCCCGAACTTAAACACTCCTACTACTACTACTAGACCTGTACTACTTGCAGTGAAGTGACTATTCGGCGCCCACTTCCAAGGATATTTACAAGTGCGTCCAACGTACCCACATTACCTTGAAGGTTGTGTTTTTCTTTTGATTAATTTAGCCCTCGATTTTTCACCTTGGGATGTCGTAAATGGTCAACCCTGTGCTTTACTCGAAGTTAAGAAGGTGAAGTGGATAGTGAGCAACCACATAGGTGAAAAAATAACCATGAAAATATTGGAAAAACATGTGATTGAGAAGTTATTATGAAAATGGGGCTCAATAGCTCCAAATGGACAAGATAATTTTTGTTGCTGACACTCTGTCCTTCCAATGCTATTGATGGTATGCCAATAAATAAGCTGGCGAATTTGAGGGCCACTAAAAATTAATTAGGGGCTACTTTTTTAAAGTCATCCAATGAAAAAATCTAAGGGATGACCTACGGTATGTAAAAATACTAAGATATCCTCTTACTTATCAAATAATTACTACAAAACCGTCCACTAATAAAAGTTTGAAACCCTAAACCTAAAATCTAAGATGTTATAAATAGTAGTTTCGTGTTTGTGTTAACTACCGATTATTGTGTTGTTCTTCATTGTCCATGAACTTCAAGCACAATTGGTAGTTATGTTTAGTCATAAACTACCGATTAATTAACTGGACAAAAATTTAGTGGTAATCGGTAGTTTCGTATACGGTTAAACTTCCGACTATGCTAGTTAGTTATACTCAAAAATATCGAACACAATCAGTAGTTATTTTTACACCTAAACTACCGATTATTCTACTGGATCCAAAATGACACATAATCGGTAGTTAATCTTTTATGTAACTACCGATTGTAGTGTGTCCATATGCTCAATCGGTTGATAATATAGAGCCCGTGCTACCGATATGCATAATCGGTAGTTTAGTTGATTTTTTAACTACCGATTATAAACAATTGGGGTTAGTTTAACGTACTTTGTGACAATATGATTAGATCAATTGATTGCTTTTGTAAACAGTTGGACGTAAAATCATTTCATTGAATGGAAAAGGCATGCATGTAACATTATAGGAAATGAAATACAATAAATCAATTAGCATATTGGTGGAAACCGAACAAGGTACTTTCTTCCATTATCCGATAGCAATCCTCATGTATAAAATTCTCCCCATGCTTAACGAAATATTGGTGGAGAGCTATCACCCGCTGAAAAAAACAAATCAATTATAAGTTTCAATGCTTGAAAACTCTTTTTAATGAACGACATCTTAACGCAAAACACTTACTCTTGCCACAGGCGATTCGGTGGGACGAGCTCGGCATCTCAGTTTCATTTCCTCTTTCAAGTTGTCCAACCGTTCAGACAACACCTCATACCTTTTCCTTATGCCTCCCTTTGATTTTCATTTCCGTTTAATGCCACAGAAATCTGAAACACACGCTTCCACCAAGGATAGGTGTTATGATCCGCCATCCAATTTTCATTAGTGGCTCGGTTATTGCTGTTCTAATACGCAGTTTCGTACTCGTGCTCTATGATCGTTACCCACGATCTAATGATAGCTACATCTTCATCATTAGTGTATTGAAGAGCCATTCAAAATCAAATGTGAGAATGAGAATGATATTGAAAGGGATAGGGGAGATTGAGGTTGAAAGGGATAGGTGAGAATGTGAATCACCTTGAAAGGGAAAGTTTCCTTTTATAGTGTTTTATTACCAACGACTATTTTTTGAAAAAAAAAAAAAACCGTTGGGTTGGGTATTCCAAGCACAATCGGTAGTTTAAGAATTTCATAAACTACCGATTGTGTACATTCAACAACAATCGTTAGTTTAAGAAACTTAAACTGCCGATTGTTAGTGGCCATGAGTTTTGAAAAAATTGCGATTTCCAATTTGGGGCAACTTACATAATCGGTAGTTGGTACAGAAATTAACCTTCCTATTGTTAGTGTCCAGGAGTTTTGAAAACATCCAATTTCCAATTTGGGGAAACTTACATAATCGGTAGTTTAGGGTATCTATTATCTACCGATTGTTGTTTTCTTTTATGACTAATGATATTGAGCAATTCTTTCATTCTTTTATGACTAATGAAAGTACAATCAACAACTAGTTTTGGAAATTATCCTACAAATACACCTCTCTTTTCTCAACCAAATACCACGCACACCTAGTTTCATACACTCTACAAATTTCATTTAAGCACATCATCTTTGTAACTCACTCCATACCCTACTTACAAGCATGGAAACATTTGACTCAGCTGAAGATTTGTCTATAACCAAAACATGGTATAACGAAACCCTACGTGAAGATATCATAACTGGAAGGGTTACACCCGAAACCTTTTGGGGGAGGATCTACATCAAATATGTGCGAGATTATGGAAATCCAAAGCAAAGATCTCTTGAACAAATTCACGATAGCTACCAACTTATTCGAATAGCGATAGCTGATTATGTAGTTATACAACAACGGATCTTTAACCGCACTCATTTAGGCTTGTCGATCCAACAATTTGTAAGCATCTTTTACATAAGCTAAGTTCTAAGATCTTCCAATAATAATAACATAGTAAACTTGATGACTTATGTTCTTTTTGTTCTATGCCTGTGTAGGAGGATGTCGCAAAAACACACTACTATCAGGAAAAAGGAGAAGAATTCATATTTGTTGAAAGCTATGAGTTCAGAAGTCCAGAGTGTAATCACTAGTAAATGTTTAACTTTATGTACGGATTCTGAAAAATTTACAAATATTTTGTCAGAGTTTGGTTGTAATCGGAAGTAATTGCTTAACTTTATCTACCGATTGTGAGAAATTTTCAATTATATTCTCATAGTTTGGTTGTAATTGGAAGTAAATGGTTATGTTAATATACCGATTCTTGGAATGTTACTTGTTTTTGTCAGAATACTTATTATAATCGGTAGTTTTAGAATTTCTTAGACTATCGATTGT
>JAJJMC010015296.1:9389343-9437292 GCA_023531435.1 Papaver californicum | reverse complement strand
CTTGGAATCAAGAATTAGCAATAACTCCTAATAGGTGTCCACCTAAACTACTTATGGTTCACAAATGCCTTGCAATTATATCACACTGGATTATTTGTATTGGTGCGGTTGGGGTTTTGAGATGGCTGACAGATATCCTTCAAAAACCTTAACATTCAGTGGTGTGTTATGCGTAAACTGACAGTCTATAATCTTTGGTACACCCACCTAAGTACCACTGGCATCTATATCCATTAACTTAATCATTTTTATTTTATTTGGGATGGAGGATCAACATGTGAAACCAAACCATTGGGTGCTTGGGAATGAAAAATAATCTTCAGTGATAATTTTAATATATGTTCTTTACATTCTCTTTATGTATTTATAAGACTTTACTGTTATATACAGTTTCACACATTTGGAAAATTCACTCACTGACACTAGAGTTTATCAGGAACTGTTTTATAGCTTATAAAAAAGCTCCTGTAGATCCAAATAAAATTGGCATATCTCCCAGAAGTACAG
Source organism: Papaver californicum (assembly GCA_023531435.1). Taxonomy (NCBI): domain Eukaryota; kingdom Viridiplantae; phylum Streptophyta; class Magnoliopsida; order Ranunculales; family Papaveraceae; genus Papaver; species Papaver californicum. Next base: position 9,436,785 of record JAJJMC010015296.1, on the reverse strand, counting down.
TATGACACGTACTGATACCTCTCTAATCCACAGTTTTGGCAGTTCATACGCAGCTCATTTTACAGATAAATAACCCGGAAGAGAGGGAAACGGTGTCGGGTTATGGATATAGAGGTGCTGTTTATTGAAACTATAAGGTTAGTAGGTGGGTGTATAACATGTTCACTAAAACAATAAGGTTCGAGGATTTGTATTTTTAAGCAATCAAAAGATCAGGTTCAGTGTTCAAATATCCACTTCTCCATCTTGCAAGCCATTGCCTATTAACTTACTTCGGAGATGGAGAAAACATGACAATCAAAAGGTACAGATGACAATGACCACTATATATATATATATTTAGATCAGGTCTTTTGTCGATACATATTGGAAGTGGTATGGGAGGTGTAGCAGATGTTTCTATTTCTGGAACTTTTCAGATGGTGACTAATAAATGTAGGAATACTTATGTAAGATGTGAAATAGGTTTCTATATTTAGCTCAATTGTATGTGTTTACCATCATCTTAAAATTTGCATTTCTCTTATTTGTATAATTATACATTAGAATTTCATGTACTCTTAAGATATCGACTTTAGAAGTAAGCCGTCAGTTATATGCGTAACCTCAACCTAAACTAATTTGTAATTTATCAACTATCATAATATATGTAGGTTAAGGCTAAATCCTATGCACCCCTATCAAATGAGTTAGTATAAAAAAATATTTATTACATTGGAAAGCTATATATATTGGGTATATTGTAATAATTATAAACGTGTTAATATAGTTTACTACAAGGTGTCACATAGTAGGACACTGTGAAATATACCGTCCATATTGGTAGTTACAGAAAGAAAACATTACACAGATTAGAACGTTGTGAAATAGCCTGTACTATTTCGGCACGAGTCCTGCCCTAGTAAGTAATTAAAAATACATGTAAAAACATAATTTTGTGGTTGTAAAAAGTACGACAGAACATAAACAAGCTATCGAGAAGGTGGACAGGTCTAACACAAAATTTTGAGCAAAAACCTGCGTCCTCCTCCCACCTAAAATAAGCACTGTCAGACTTATATGGGTTCCTTCGGATCCAGACGACACATGACATGTCACAGACCTCCGGGCATTTTGTACAACCCTACAAGAAATCAAATTGGTTTCATCCTTTAAAAAGTGATAATATCTTTGCTCGCACACATTCAAGAAAATAAAGGGGGACTTTTAGTTTGAGTAATGCTGCACGAACCGTCCAAAAAAAACATGTGAGAAAATTGTCTCTCATATGGATTGGCCTCCTTTCTCAGGATTAGCAAGAGGGTTGTTTTTTGGGCTCACGGTGTGAGAGGCGGCGGTTTTCTCACACAGTTTTTTTGGGCGTTTTATCCATCTTTTTTCTTTTTTTTTCTTTTCATCTTAGGTTTTTGATAGAAGTTTATAGCGGCAGAACTAAGATTTAATATTGGGTGAGACTAATTATTTTTTGTTTGCACAAATGTGCTTAATTTTTTTTTTAAAGCCCACAATGTTTTTTAGTTCATATATCGAATTTTGTTACTTTCTCGATATAAAACATCCCTCCTATAACAAAAAATTTTAGACCAGATTCTATACACATGGACAAATTAGCTAGTTTGTAATATCAGGTGACAGAACAAACTATGTGTATTACTATGAGAAATGTAGTAAACGACTTAGATTCTATTGATAGAAAATTAAACGGCTGAGATAAGAACTCTGCGGTCGTGATGTACAAACCGACAATATGTCCACTTGACATGTCCATAATGGTTCAAAATGGACAAATTCAATATGAGTTATGATATTAGTGGTGTAACAATGGGAGTTATGATATTATCTTTCCGGTCATGGAGGAAACAACCATATTCGACGGAAATAATTTGACAAATAAATCACACCCGTTAATTGGTCACACCCTCGGGTTCTGATATTATCTTACGATTGTGTGTTTATTTCACCCTCGAGTGCACAAAATTTTAATTAAAAAACAAATTGTCACATAAGCGTGGGTTATTGGGACTTTTCTCCTCCTGTAATTTGGTCATTCCCCATCATTACCTTTGCCAGACCAGAGTGAGTGAGTCACTGAATCTCCAAGGATACTAACAGTTAATGGAGTCTGTTTGGGCAGAAAACTGATTCAACCCGAAACAACCAAAATCAGTCATTGAATTCATTCAAAAGAAGAGAAATTGAAGATTAAACACAAATCATTTAACGTGGTTCGGCCCTGAATGGCCTACGTCCACGGGTAGTGAAGTTGAGGGGTTTTATTCATTGAAATTCTGCATTACAAATCCGAAAGCTCCAATGGAGCCTTTGTTTTTACAGTGAGATCCAGTTTTCTAGCGAAGAAGAGCCGATCCCTCCTCTGTCCTCCTTCTTTCCTCTTTTATGAAAATTCTATCTATGTGTCATTTGAAGAATGTTTCACGTGTCAAATGTGTTGGTGATGTGGCAACTCCATGTGGGTCCACCTGTACACCTTATCTTCTTATCCAGCTTTCCCTTACACGGTCTGGGTTGGTCTGATTGGCTTGCGGGAAATGATTTGCGGACTTGGCTTGCGGTCCTGGCTTGCGGGATTGGTGCGATCGATGCTTTCAGATCAAATTGTGATCCATGTTTCGGTCCTTGGTACGATCCATGCTTCGGACCTAGTACGATCCATGCTTCGAACCTTGGTACGATCCAACAGCATTTCGATCCATGCATCGGGACATCTTGTGCTCCGCACTTTGAGTACGTTCCGATCTTGTGATTCGTATTTTGAGTAGCGGGACATCTTGACTGTGTTCTGATCTTTGAGTAGTGGGTATTTTGACTGTGCTTCAGAATGATGTATCGGGACACTGTGCTCCGCTGACATTGCTGCCACGTGTTAGAGCAACTTTTTGGTACTAACAACTTGCCCCCTTTTCTTGAGAGTTATTTGAAGAAAAACTCTTAAGAAAATAACTTCATGCAAATTTCATCTGAACCTTGGTGCGATCCATGCTTCGGATCAACAACACTTCAGATTTGTGCAACGGCAGCATTTCAGACTTGTGTATTTTCATGGCCTCGTTATATTTTTGTCCCGGCAAAACAAAATTTTATATATATGCTGATCGTTAGTTTTCTACCGCAAGATTCCTTTGAACCCTGGTTTGGAATTTTTTGCGATGAAACACCTCCTTCCACGGAGTTTAGGTTAAACATATTTTTTCATGAGTACAATGGATCGAGATCCCACATATACGAAACAAACCCGAGCCAGGGGTAAGATACAGGGTTGGTCCCGACCCTTATTCTGAAAAATGATAATCGTTAGTAAGGAACTCCTTCTTTATTAGAATTTCGTTGTTAATGAAATTCTATAAGGATATTTACTTATGATTGTGACGCCAATCGAAGCGCTATCCAGAATAAGATGTTCGTGGAGTAATTGTATCGCCAATCGTAGCGTTTTCCAGAATATGATGTTCCTGGAACAATTTGAGCGCTCTCCAGAATATGATGTTCCTGGAATAATTATGATTGTGTCGCCAATCGTAGCGTTTTTTCCAGAATATGATGTTCCTGGAACATTTGATATTTCATATATATTTTTACCTTCTTAACAAATAAATTATTAAGTAAAAATTTATATACCTGTATTTGCCATTATAGCTAAACTGCTACTCATGGATAATAAAGATTTAAATACTGTGCATTCCATGAATGTTGTAAGATTTCTCCTTGCATATTCTGAAGATAACAAGATCCTTGTCCAGCTAATGCTTGTATTGTATAGATGAGAAGTAAACTTGAAAATCATCCAGATATTTCTCATTTCTCATTTCTCATTTCTTATTAAAGATACATCCCATATTCTTCTATATACATGAGAAGCATATATAGAAAGAAAATATGAATTATATTTTAAATAAGACATGAGGAATATCCAAATAAAATTTTATTCTGTTAAAAGATCAGAAGTATATGACTGTAAAAGTACTTGCCTTCCAGAAATATTAATGATAAATTGAAAGAGACACCCATTTTTGAATGATAATTCCTGTGGGAGCGTTTTGACTGCCGCAAGAAGTATAAGAAATATCGAATGAAAAATTTGTATCGTAACTTATATGAAGTATAAGAAGTATCGTCCTTCGAATTAATATAAGAAGTCCTAAATAAATTGAAGTATTCATTGAATATTCTTCGTGAAGTATGAGTCATTTAGATCATTTCTCGAAGGCTCATTTAAAGTATCAATTATTGCCTTATGTTAAGAAGTACAAGGCATATAACGTAAAATGGCAAAAAATATTATTTATCTAATGTTAATTAATTATTAAAATAAAATACCTAATTGTCGTGCAGTATTTAGCTCATTTCACAGCTAAAACTTTGATTTCTTTTTAGCATGCCCCCCAGTGCATCATTATTGCATAGCTTTCCGCATCTCTGAAGTGTCCTTCATAGGTATCTTCACATCTCATAAAAATATCTTAAACATTTCATGATATTAAATGGGTACAAGCTAAAAATGATTTTCATGCTTTTAATTGAATATTACTGTTAAATCTCATCAAACAAATTAGAATTTGTTCAGACTAAAAATTTATCATATTAAATCAATAGGTTTCTATGATTATGTGATTAATTATCATGATGCATGATATCACATGTGATTCAGATACTATTGAAATCATTTGATCAATTCATACTGTATGACAGTTAATCGATTAAAATATGATCAATGGATGCCAATTAAAAAAATTTCATCATCTAATTCATTATGTAGATATTTTATTTATGAATTAGATTAACTCATGCTTTTTAAATAATTCTTAAATAACTAAAGTATATCATAAATGATTTAATGGTGTCAGTTAGAATTATTTTTAAATTTAAAATTGCTACTTGAAATATGCAATTAATATAATGAATATTATAAACGAAATTCTAAAAAAGATAATGTATTTATCTTTTTTTAAAATGCTTGTAGATCAGTATATATCTTATATTTATTTTTTAGAAATGTTCGTGGATCGATATAGATTTTTTCTTATCTATCTTGAAGCTGTGATAATAATTATCTAGTTATAACAATTTAATTTTATTATATCTATTATTATTATTATTATTATTATTATTATTATTATTATTATTATTATTATTATTATTATTATATTATTATTATTATTTATTTATTTATTTTTATTTTTTTATTTTATTTTTTTATTTATTTTAATAAGAGGAGCTAGCCGAGTCATCTAATCTGACTCGGTTTAAACAGTCTTGCTCAACTGACTCAAACTCAGTGAGTCGATTTTCTAAGTAAAAAATTCGACAAAGTCTAATTTGCTTACTGGATATTCCAGCCTTATTCTGGCTATTGCAATATGTTCTGCTCTGCAACTGATACATTTATTTCATGATAAACACACATGAAGTTCATGCTAAAATTTACTCATTCTATAAGAAATAAGAAACATCATATGAGTCTCAAATCTTTAGATACAAAGTTTGATGCATCTAAAGATCCAATTTGACTTAAAATAGACATTCAATTGAGATAACTCAATGTTATTTGAGAGCTACAAAAGAAACACAAGGATAGTACCATGAGTTAAAATTAAAACTCAATCATCATGAGTTATAAATTCATTTCAAAATTATGCTAATATTTTGATTACTATATGTTAAAATTAAAATACAGCATATGTATTAATCAATTACGTTCACAAATCATAGAGATCTCAATCATGTCAGATTGCCAAATCAAATACTTAAGTACCTATTTAGTGAAAAAATCACAGAAATACTTAGCTCTTTGATGAGACTTGTTGTGAGAACTGCGACATTCAACTGTGACCGTTAAATCGGAACCTGACAACCAACAGAAACCAATTTTGTTAAGTCGCAGCTTTGCATTCGATTATGCAACTACTAGCATACTCTTAGATGGACTTTCTGCATCTTCTAAAAGAGTAGCTGGCCCTAGATATTCATTTGCATTTTCTGTTGTGTCACAATTTGCTGTTGGACTTTTGAAGTTGAAGCACCATCTGTTGATGAGTGTTTTCCAAAAGTTCAGGCTGCCAGTTTCATTTGTAGGTAAGCAAACTTGAATCACCCACAGGCATCTTAAAGGCAATATACACTTCAGCTGCAAAAGTGAAACTACTTCCCACATCCAAGGCTATTCTGAACTTCTCAGCATAATCTGGAACTTATTGATAGTCTGACTTCTAGATTTGCATTCCTTTAAATATTAATGGTGTGTAGTATCTATCACTCAATTATTAACTTTCACAAGAAACTTATTAGTGAACAAACATGAATTTAACATAATCTTCCTATCAAAGATTCATATATATGCAAATATGAAGCCATATAAGTTGACTGGATAGTAGCAACTAGACTCCAGGTTATGAGAATTTGAATCGCTGTCTTAGGATCAAAGAATTAAACTCTTCATCTCCACTATTATGCTATTACTATTGACTTTCATTAACATTTTCATTAATTCAGACCAAGTGTCCAAACATAATCTAGTTCTAACTCTCGAGAACACTACAAAGAAAATCAAATAGAATATCTAAGGTATCATTTACATCTGTAGAGGCTACAGAACAATTGAAGCAATAGAAAGAAAATTCAGCTACTGACTTAAACCTGGATTCTACATGTACAGGAAAGTACTTATGAACATTATTCAAGTATGATTTTACTGTGAGCACAAGATGGAATGCTTATGTTGTTAGGCAGTGAAGTTAATTCATGATGTTAACATCTACAGATGATAATCCAGATTCATACTTAAGCCTGCCTTGGAATAAACAATTTTAACTTGTTCTGATGGTCTGAAATCTTGCTTCTTTGATGCCATTTGTTTATACAACATGATAAGTGCTTAAACACAATTCAACTGAGTTGCAGGACAAATCTAGAAGCTTTAAAAGCTTGATAATTAAATTTAACAGATAACTCGAGTCAAATAAGTTCAACTCAATTCATGTTAAATTATGCAAGTGTATCAAAATCAGGATTGACTGAAGAATATTTAAAACTCATACAAATCTAAGCTTAAACATGTTAAATCATGTTTTTCTCATAGTTTATCAACTTGATTTTTTCCTAACATTAAGGCAGGATTTCATTGTGAGCATGAAATGATACGCTTATGTTCTTAGAGAATAAAGAAAGCTCATGGTTCAAACATTCACAGATAATGACTTGAAATCATGTTATAGCTAAAGCCACTGCTAACGGTGTAAAATGGATGTTGCAGTCAAATAATTGAGAAATATAGTGAACACTTATCTTCCTTGAATTGGTAGGCATACTTGTGTTGTGAGAAATAATGCTTGCAAAACAAAGCCACAGGAATTGTGCTTCCATGAATTTGATTTCTGCATAAACGCATGCTTACCCTGTAGCTAGCAACTGTTTTTTACTGAGCCATCAATTTTCTTCAATACTCTTCACTTCTATTAATTCTTGAAGAAATTTTGTTGAAACCATGTTCATACTTAAACTTCATTCCACTGTTGTCTTCATGTTGAGAATTGTAGAGTAGGATATTGTTTTGTAGGTAGATTTGTAAAAATTCTTTGCTGCCAATGTTGTTTACAGAAAATACTCTATCAGAAACCCAAATCCACCGTGATTATGATAAAATTTTACTGGATTTACACCTTTGTGAACTAAGCTCCAAACTCTCTGCCCCCAAATTTTAAAAGCTTAATTCCATCTCAAATTAGGGAAGAACATAATCACTGGCTTTTCAATTCTTCATTCAATTGACTTCAAAACTTTAATTCAACCACCAACCAATCTTCTTTCTGCTATCAGTAGCACAATAACTTTAACAATTGTACGTATTCTTCAATTTGATTTCCCAAATTCCTAACTTCAATTGAACTCAGAAAACCCTAAATCTGCAATTTTCAAATCTGTGTGTATCAGGTTGGATAAATCCATTACACTTATCCCCTCCTTCTAGCGCCAAATTGTTTGGGCAGAAAACTGATTCAACCCGAAACAACCAAAATCAGTCATTGAATTCATTGAAAAGAAGAGAAATTGAAGATTAAACACAAATAATTTAACGTGGTTCGGCCCTGAATGGCCTACGTCCACGGGTAGTGAAGTTGAGGGGTTTTATTCATTGAAATTCTGCATTACAAATCCGAAAGCTCCATTGGAGCCTTTTTTTTTACAGTGAGATCCAGTTTTCTAGCGAAGAAGAGCCGATCCCTTCTTTGTCCTCCTTCCTTCCTCTTTTATGAAAATTCTATCTATGTGTCATTTGAAGAATGTTTTCACGTGTCAAATGTGTTGGTGATGTGGCAACTCCATGTGGGTCCACCTGTACACCTTATCTTCTTATGCAGCTTTCCCTTAAACGGTATGGGTTGGTCTGATTGGCTTGCGGGAAATGAATTGTGGACTTGGCTTGCGGTCCTGGCTTGCGGGATTGGTGCGATCGATGCTTTCAGATCAAATTGCGATCCATGTTTCGGTCCTTGGTACGATCCATGCTTCGGACCTAGTACGATCCATGCTTCGAACCTTGGTACGATCCAACAACATTTCGATCCATGCATCGGGACATCTTGTGCTCCGCACTTTGAGTACGTTCCGATCTTGTGATTCGTATTTTGAGTAGCGGGACATCTTGACTGTGTTCCGATCTTTGAGTAGTGGGCATTTTGACTGTGCTTCAAACTGATGTATCGGGACACTGTGCTCCGCTGACATTGCTTCCACGTGTTAGAACAACTTTTTGGTATTAACAGAGTCATGGAGGAGATTCTTCAAATCAAACCTCCTCTTATTATTACTACTACTTTTTCATTGTTATTATCATAAAACAATTCTAGATCACTTCATATATCTTGATTCAATTTACCTAGTAAATACCAATTTTGCTGTAATAAATTCTCAGCTTTGATTCTATTTTTTTTGTATTTTCATTCTTTATTTGGTTATGCGATATTGAATCGTTAATTATATTCTTTGATTTCTTTCTTTAAATTGGATAGTTAATTCCAAGAATTTTTTTTATACTGAGTAGTGTGAAGTTCAGTAATGGCATCAATTAGAAGAACTTTGTCTCCGATGGCAAGGCCGGGAGGACAAAATGGAGATGTTTTTCATTCAGGGCGTCTCCTTTGTCTAAGTCTATTTCGTATGCTCGAAAAGAACCAGTGACGGTAACTACATTTTCAGATTTTGTGGATTCTTATTATTCAGTTCTATATCGAGTTAAGTTTTTTTTACTTAGTGTTTTCTCGCCTTGGCGTGGTTTAGAAAGATCGAAATCAAAAAGACGTGCTGTTTGGAGGAAATTGTATATCCATGTCTTCATTTGTTTTATTCTTGGAATTGTTATGGGTTTGTTTAGTTTAGTGTCAATGACTTTCTTGATTAAGGACGAATCAGCAGCGTTTTCTTTAGATGTCGGTTCGTCTAGTGAAGCTGCAAGCATTGATACTCCTTTTAGATGTCGGTTCGTCTAGTGAAAATGCAAGCATTGATACTCCTACTGAGGAAAATGGTGGCAGAAATTTAAACAACTCCCAATTGGTAAAGAATCATATTGTTCTTGTTCGTAGGAAGCTTTTAGTAATTGTTACAACAACGTATACTCGTCCTTTTCAAGCTTATTATTTGAATCGTCTAGCGCACACGTTAAGCTTGGTGCCACCTCCAATGGTTTGGATAGTTTTGGAAATGTCTAACCAAACTACTGAAACAACAGGCATTTTGCGCAAAACTAGAATAGTGTATAGACATTTGATTCGTGATAAGAATATATCTGATATAAAGGATGGAAGTATTCACCAAAGAAATGTGGCATTAGCTCACATTGAAAAGCATCAACTTGATGGGATTACGTACTTTGCAGAAGAAGATAACATGTATTCGGTCGAGCTTTTTGAGCAAATGAGGGATATCAGGTATTTTTTATCAACCTGAGATTTCTTTTGATACCTTTAGTTTTCATATATTGTTGTTGCTTTAAACTGATCTTGACACTAGATAAATGAATAACAGCGAGTCACATTATGAATCCTGATTCTACTAGCAAAGACAGTCCACTTCGCTTTTCTAACGAATATACACGTCTAGGGTTAGCAAAACTGAAATCTGCGAGGCACGCAAATTACTTTTAAGAAAGTTTCAGAACCAGTATTACTACAAATTGTCCCCACTAGATGCATTTATTTCTTTACATAATGAGTTCACCACGTGTACGATACATTACTAACTGGCTACTTATTCTTAAAAGTGTATGTCGGCGTCATTAAATCCATACTGAGGATAATGTACTTTCATTAAGACAAATACATATTTACAAGGTTAAGTCAACCTATCCCCGCTAACTCTTAGGTTTAGTAAATCATACATAACTGCTAAGTCTGTTATTGTGCGAGTAGTCAAACATTATTATGGTGTGTCTGTACATCAGCGCTTCGTGAAAAATCCTGAAGCAAAAGGAAATATATGTCCTTTAATTTCGGTTACAACCACTTAAAACCTAGTATCTGTACAATTGGTCTGAACTTTGTCTTTTTGATATCCTATGTTATCGGGGGAGTTGCTTTGCCATTTTTGCATCTAATGTGCTCCCATCACGAATATGTATATGTCCATTTTCGTTTGTTTTTAAGTGCATCTCCTTGTGTAGTATGCATTTTCTTCCTTGTTCGCTCGATCCATAACCATTTTAGACAGAGAAGGAGATATTGTATTTTGCCAGAATAATGTTCTGTAGTTACCATGAGACTGACAACAAAATATTTTTTCATTTAATTGCAGACGTTTCGGCACATGGCCAGTTGCGATGCTGACAGAGAACAGAGCAATAGTGGAAGGTTCTGTTTGTAATGGCACCCAAATTAGTGGATGGCACACAAATGAAAGAATTGGCAGAATCAAGAGGTTTCATGCTAGCATGTCGGGGTTTGCATTCAACAGTACTATAGTCTGGGACCCGAAGAGATGGCACCGTACCACTCTTGAACCTATTAGGCAGCTCGAGAAAGTTAAGGAAGATTTCCATGTGAGTTCTCTTCAGCCATCCTTCACCCAAAAGACGTTTGATAATATGAACTAAAACCTATTTAGGGAGATATGTTTTTCTTATTACATATTTGGTTGGTATATCAGGTGAGTGCATTCATAGAAAAACTTGTCGAGGATGAAAGCCAAATGGAGTGTCTAGTTGACTGCTCGAAGGTCATGGTTTGGCATCTCCCTCTGGAAGCTTCCCATCCCTTGTATCCTCAGAGATGGGTGATTAATAAGAGTCTCAATGAAGATACGCTAATTAATTAAACTCTACAGACAAAACTGGCACCACAATGTGGAAACCAAAACGGTAAGATCCATAATATGAGATTCATTTCGTTGATTTTTTACGTTCTTTGTGAATAGTCAAAGGGGTATTCTTGTTTTATCCGATTTTTTTTTTATTTGGTTGAGGTCTTAAAAGGAGTTTAGGTACATCATTACATTCTTTCTGTTTTTGAAGGACACATCACCACTTTCTCATTTAATAGAAGATTAGATTCTAGCAGATTTCCATTATGATTGTTACGATTTTTGATTCATTCTGCTTTTTAGAACTTGTTATTAGTTTACACTAACTTATGTATTTATATATTGATCCAGGATAAGATTCCAAACATCTACAGTTCCTTTGTAAACTACAAAGAGAAATTGCAGAGGAAGGGCTAGAAACCCTGAAAGCTACCATATTTATCGATTGTGGCATGTAAATTGTTGGGTCAGGCCAAGAGAATGTTTTGCATGCATGAAATATAAGCTATTAGATTCTTTTGTTCTCGTTTCTTCTGAAACTTAAATAAAGTTGTTTTGTGCAGTCGCATTTAGTTTGTTGTGCATGGTTGCTTTCCGCAGACATGCAAAGGCTGCAACAGCTAGGTCAGAAGGAGCGGAACCATCCGTCATCCCTTGCAGGGAGATGCATGGTTCTTATGTGCAATTTCTGTTCCTTTCTAGCATTTCAGTACTTTGGATAAGCTGAATAGGGGAATTCAAACCTGCTGGGCTTTGCCAGCACAGGTACGAACCCTACTGCTATTATAACAGTCTGCAAGCTGAACAACCAAATACAACAAGTATAAGGGTGTACAGCCATTTTCAGCATGCCATCCGAATAAAAAAAACAGACATCGTTAAAATGGTTAATTTTGAATTTCTCCTTTGTAACAGTTCTGTCAACATTGGTCAGTCAAATGCAGTATAAATCTTGTGCAGTACAACCAACAATTGTAAGCCTTCTCTTCTAATTGGTGCTTGGTGGTGCGTTTTGATACTCCTAACTTTGGATGGAATGAGTGCATTGGCCTGGCCTTCAATTGAGCATTCAGTTAACAATGGTGACCCAGGCAAAATCTCTTCAAAAGGAAGTGCAGAAATTAGCTTATACAAGCAAGGGTACACTTATTTCTCTACAGATCCAGTTGAAATCCGATGGCTGACGAGATCTTTTATCAGAATTCCACTTATAATGTGTGCGGATTTTGCATGAGAATTGATTTCATAAGCTGATTGCATGAAAACTTGATCTGCCAGATACACAGATAATCGATTATCCTTATAGTTTCTAGGGGCAAATCCAATTCATATGGGTGAGTTTAGTTGTCTAGCAGCCGTTCACCATTCAGCGGAAGACATCTATCTGAAGAAAAATTTACTAGTTAGAAAACCAGCAGAAAGTATAACGCTTATGACTCAAAGGGTAAAAGGTTATGTATCTGGCAAAAAAAAAAATCATCAGACCGGAAAACAATCTACCATTGGTACCAAAATAGCTCCATGTGCAAACTGTGGTTATATGCCCACAGTGTTAAGCCCTTAACTTTGTTCAAGTGTTATTGGTAGGCACGCGTACGATAGGTGTCGGGCATATACCATAGATGTGCCCCCAGTTCTCTAGGTGACACGTTACATTATCCAGAAATTTATCGAATTTCAGTTTTAAAAAAAAAAATTAACTTAAATTACCTAGACACCATTAGTTACCTTAAAAATCTGGATTTTGTTAACACTGAAGAAATAAGCCTAGCTTAATTGGGTGCTGGACAAATTAAAGATTGTCAATTCTATTATCGTCCACCGAGGTAGTTATCATGGGTCTAAATATAATAAAAAGATTAGATTACCCTTTTATTATCATCCACGTGTTGTAAATTAATTCTTTGGTGGATTTCATCACTCTTACACCCCTCTTACACCACCACCTTATCATCTCCCCTTCCACCTCTTCACATCTTTCACTTCTTGGTAACCCCCACATTTAGTGTAATAACTTAGGTTTAATACCTTAGTTATGAGAATGCATTCAATTACTTCCTAATGTTAATGCTATCTTTATCATCATCTCTTGTATTAGCCTATAAATTGAGGCTCATTCCTTTGTAATGGATACTAATATCTAGTAATGAGAAATTCTCTCTTCTTCTCTTTATATTTCTTTTGTGTAATAGTTCATCTTTTGATTTAGTTTATAACACGTTATCAGCACGATCTGTTAATGAGCTAATTTATCACCATGATGATGATCAAATTTCTATTGTGATGAATCTTACACAATAAGGTAAAATACTATATATCTTTTTTCTTGTTTTTAAGAAAAACTAAAATCAAAATCTTTTACTTTATATTCATGAGTTGACAAACTTTTGGTTTTCATAAGATGAAGATTTAGTTGAATATAGTAATATATTCACAGCTACTATTTGTTTAGACAAATAATCGATTCATGCGTATACATATGTATACCATGTATTAGTTAAAATTGCACATAAGTGAATTATATCATATATATATGAGTTTTTATTTTGTCGATTGATTATTATCTATTTATTTTATTTTATTTTATATCGCTTTAAGGTACCAATATTTGCGGATTGCATCATTACAAAGAGGAAAGGTTATATCCTTGAAGGATAGCACAACTTTAACTTTTCCTCCTCAATAATAATCTCCTGGATTAAAAAAAAAAAAAAAAAAAAAAAAAAATTGTTCCACCTGAAGTTGGAACTCAGTGTGACACAATATGGACAAAAGAAGTTCATTCGGTTAATCGGTCGGTCCCTGAAGTGACCCGTACCCGTAACACCACGGTGGTAGTTATCATGGGTCTAAATATAATAAAAAGATTAGATTACCCGAATCCTTAAGATGGTAACATGTGTCATCTTATTTATATATTTATATTTATTTTGATTTTGATTATTATTATCATTATTAAATTTTTCTAATAAATGCTTTTATTCTTTTACATATAGCTTTGATTTTTTCAATATTTTTTTCGATTTTTTAATTATATATGTATATGTTCTATTTTATTTTTATCTTTTTCTTCAATGTTTTTAATCGACCATGACGACTCTTTTAAGTTCTGAATAAAATAAATAAATAAAAATAGAGTCGTCATGATCGATATTCAGTCCCTTGACGACTTTTGGTGTTGTTCTTCATTATTTATTGCATCATGAAAAGTCGTCATGGTCCAAATTTTAAAGAACGTTTAATTTGAGGATACCTCCACGAATTGGGGGATACCAAGTAAAACAAAATAGGGTCATTTTGAGTTATTTTTTAAAACCCCTTATCCATGATATTTTTATAATTTCTAATTTATCCTTGTTTAATTAGTTGTTAATTAGTTATTAGTTAATTAGTTATCTAAAATAAAACTTAAGATTATTATTATAGTTAGAGTATTATGTTAGTTACAGAGAAATAGGTAGAAGAGGTGGAGAAGAAGAAGAGGTGTATAAAAAAAGTGAGATTTGGAAAGAGTTTATAGAAATGAGTGAATCTAATAAGGATTTTGATGGTGGGGAACCTTCATCTCAACAAGGAGAAGGATTTTACGTTGCTTTTGATACCGATTCTCAATTGCAATATTTTATAGCTAATCAAAATTTTATCTATGAGAAAACCCTAAATCAAGACACTTATGAGCATGAAGGTTCAAGTGAAGAACCAACCCATGAAAATGAAGAATGTGAAGATTCAGATGCTCCAAACACTCAGGTATATGACGTCCAAATTAGTTAAAAATGATTTTTTATGTTTCAATCGATATGGATGTGTAGTGGAAAAACTTGTTGTTGGTATAGTTATATTTAATAACTATGACGATTGATCCAAGTCGGTATAATATTCAAACATTACACAATGCCGAAAGAAGGTATTCCCCCATGGATCATCTGGTTGGAGATTCTGTCGATACGATATGCATAGTTTGTACAATACCGACTGACCCCTAAAATATATCAATGTTTTTGGGGAAGACAAGAATGTCAGTCGGCGCAGTCGAATAGATCTTAGCATGTCGACTGAGTCCAATAGTATGCCCAAAAAGTGTTATTCTTGGCTTCACAATCGACATAATAAGATGGAAAATATCTATGCCGATTGGTATTAAAAAATGGCAAGTACTTTTTTAACCTTAGTCGGGATTGAAGATGTCTATGTCTACAATGCCGACCAAGACCATTTTAAAATTTAATCCCTTTGAATGTTTATCAGTCGGCATTGTTGTTAAGTTATTGAGCATGCTGACTGAATTAAAAAATAGTTGAATAACTATTGTAGTAAGTCGGCATTGAATGTAATTCTTTCTACAATGTTGACTGAGTCATTTGATATATTTTTTGTCTGAAATTGTTCTTTGTCGGCATTGCTTCAAGTTTTCGAGCATGCCGACTGTGAAACTTCTTTACTATACTAAGTTTCTTGTTTTTTATTGTTAGATCGTACTTGGCACCGATGCTGATACTAAACTTTTGTGAGAGGTGGGTCCAGATATTTCGGAATACTATGCAAATGATTTGGTAAGTTACGAAATGATTTTGCAAGTATGTATTTGCATTTGTTTACTAGATATATAACTTGTTATGTTTATGCTTAATGTAGGAATTCACAAATAAAGATAATGCAATCAAGTGGCCAATAGATATGGCTCTCAAGAATAAGTGTGTTGTAGTCAGAAACAATCAAGGCAAATTAACTCGGTTTGAGAAGGGTTGTGAGAGAGGTGGGGAGTACGTTAGCCACAAGAAAAAGAGATATGTGTATCCAAAGAAGACTAAGAGAGTATACAAGACTACAACGAGAAGGGATGGATGCCCCTTCAATCTTGTATTTAATTTGAAAGGAAATGCATGGAAGGGTAAAGTGATGTGCGGTCGACATAACCATCCGGACCCAACGAACTTTGTTGTCCATTCTGTAGTTGCAAAGTTGAAACCCGATCAATTCAAGGAAGTGGAAAGGTTGACTAAAACATGCACCACACCTAGTCAAATCCTCAGCGGTATCAAGGCGAAGGATCGAACCAACGTGTCTTTTTTAAGTAGTATTTATAGTGCAAAAGCAACTATCAGAAGACAGCAATGGCAAGAAAGGTCGGTTATGCAAGAATTCATAAAGCTAGCCACCAATCACAACTACACACATAAGGAAAAAAGTGGTCCGGATGGAGAAGTCCTTCAAATATTTATTGCACATCCGTTGATGGCACAATTGGCTCAATCATTCTTCCCGGTTCTTATGATGGACCGCACCTAAAAGACAAACAAATATCATATGCCGTTGTTCAACATCGTGGGTCATACATCGGATAAGATAACATTCACTTTATATTGGTATTTTATGAGAGACGAGCAGGATCATAACTATATCTTGGCATTACAACAGTTGAAGTTACTCTTCCTTGGCAATGATCTTCCAAGAGTTATAATAACTGATAATGAACAAGTATCAATGACCGCGATTTCAGATGTTTTCCCGGATACACAAAATTTTCTTTGTACATTCCATATAGGGAACAATGTGAAAAAGAATTTTCATGCGGTTATTGAACCACCAAAGAAGAATATTAAGAAGTCCAAGGAAGAAGAAGATGAAGAACAAGTTCGATTAAGCCAACTATCACCCGGGGAACAAAAAAAAAAGAGAAAGAGAACTAAAAAGATGGTGGACAAAAAACACAATGAAATCGTCTCAAATGGTTGAGTTTTTTAAGCGAGTGGGATGCCTTGGTTTGGTCCATCACCGAGGTTAGATAAGAAGAAAGTTTGAATACGTTTATTGCTCATTGTGGGAAAAAGTATCCAAGTGTGGTAAAATATTTTAGGACCCAATGATTGGATCCTTACAAAGAAAAATTTGTGCGGGCATGGATCAACCAATATAGACACTATGGGAATAAAGCCGCTAGTATTGTACAGTCCGCTCATGGCCGATTGAAGAAACTTTTAGATTCAAATCAAGGAAATATTGTTATGGTGACTCAGGAAATGAAAAAATATTTCAAGAATGATATTGATAGAATTAAGAAAACATTTGAAAAAATCTCAATGGAGAGAATGACAACACATTTGAAGGACGGAAAGTTGCTCCAGGGAATAGAGTAATGTGTCACATTGGGCGATATCGTATATGATGAGAGAATTAAATTGGGAGAGAGATCATGGTCAACCAGATGATGTGTGTGTTTTTCCTATGATGTCGTCTATGGGACTTCCATGTCGTCATACGCGCTTGCGAAGTATAATGATGTGATACCTATTGAGACTATTGATCCATTTTAGAAACGACTTTCTTTCACCCCTCCTCCTACAGAAGATGGCAGAGAAAATGTATGGGAAACTAAGGAAGCCCGAGAATTCTTCAACATTTATGCAAGAGAAAACTCGACTCAAATACAAATTTTGTTAAGCCAAATTAGATGATTGAGTCATCCATACACATTAGACGTTGAGGAACCAATAAAGGGAAAACCTATAAGTAGATTACGACCAAATTGGTTAGGAAGAAAAAGAGGAAAATTTTGAAACAAGCAAGTCAACGTGAAACGGAGCGTGAGGATAGTAAGAAAAGATATCCATTTGCTTTTGAGATATACGAAGCGAGCTACGATGAAGATCCGCCTCCTCCGAAAAAGGGAAGGCTGAAGAATGAAGATAGTACATCAACTTCACAACTTTGAAATGACAATTCCCAAGCTATTCCCAATGTTTATGAGACACTGGTTGCAAAAAAGAGAGGTAGGCCGAAGAAGGATCCTAGTACATCAATTCCGCAACAACAAGATGACAATTCTCAAGCTATTCCCAACCTCGGGGAAAGACTGGGTCCGAAGAAGAAGGATAGTATATCAACTGCAACATCAAGATGAGAATTCTCAAGTTATTTCCAACGTTGATGAAAATACGGGTCCAAAGAAGAGAGGTAGGCCGAAGAAGGACGTTAGTATATCAACTCCGTAACATAAAGATGAGAATTCACAAGCTATTCCCGCCGTTGATGAACAACCGGCTCCAAAGAAGAGAGGTAGGCCAAAGAAGGAGCCTACTACATCAACTACACAACAACAAAATTACAATTCTCAATCTATTCCCAACGTTGAGGAAGCACCGGTTCCTCCCAAGAGAGGAAGTACATTGAATGAAGTTGTTTCTCCGGAAATTTTCGAAGATGGTATGGAGATAATAAGGAATACAAGAGGTAATATAAAAATCCCAAGAGATCCGTAAACCTGTAAGCCGAAGCAAACTTGTCATACCATAAAAGAAGAGTATATGAAGCAACTTCCTGAGATTATTCGTGAATATGTTATATCAACGGACGATGTGGATGGAGATGGAAATTATGGTTATCATGTTGTGACCGAGCAATTAGGATACTTAAATCGGCGGATACATAGGGGATGACACAATTCCAATATGCAAGAATGTTTATGGCCGCAACACTAATCAAAAGGAAAAGTTTCTATGAAGCCAGGGTGGACAATGAACAAGAATTCGATGATTCACATGCTCGTGTACTAGGGACAAAGGAACCCATGGACTTCCTGCCGTCGTCTTATTGGATGAAAATACCGGTATGTGGGCATCTCATAGCGGACACATTTAACTGTGTGGTTCATTATCTTGCGCCTGGGACGGAAAGTACGTTTACACCAAAATTTTAGGTGTGTGAAGAGTCATTGAGGAAAAGAAGAATTATTATAGCGTTCATGAACGAGAACCATTTTATCGGTCTCAAGTTAAAGTAAAATTATCAGTTATCACAACTTTATTTGTATATACCGACAGGAATTCCCAATCACTCTATTAGTTGGGTTACAAGGTACGAGAAAAATCACCAATTATGGGATACTTTAAGTTTATCAGTGAAGCGACCTACGATAATAATTGAAATGTTGTAAACTTGAGAGGGTTCACTTTTGGGACTTATTATGAAATGGTATTTTGGGTTGTCGCTTATATTCTGTAATTTAAACTATGAATGAATCATGCTCAATGAATGAAATGGTTTTAAGTTTTGTGTCATGAATGTGGGTTAGTTTTGTGTCATGGTGGTCTTAAATATTGAACCTAATTCGGCACTATTGTGACTACGCCGACTTCCAGTTGGCATATGCAATATTAGTTTCGAGCATGTCGACTGTAGCCTATAAATGAAATGTCTATAATCTAAGGTACAACCGACATTGTTTTAATAGTTAAAAACAATGTTGACAACAATCGGCATATCATTGGTAGTAGGATACAATACCGACCGATGCACAAAGTAGGTCAAAGTAAGTTATATGAGTCGACATGGATATTTTTTACGAAGTCCACGCCGACAGTTATGTCGGTATTGAAATGATTATTATGCCACATTATGCCGACTTATGCTAAAAATTATTCAGAAAAAAGTAAGTGCAACCTCCAAAATAAGCATGTGAATATCAAAATGCCGACAGAAAACTCGACCATGCCAAAAAATATGTCGACAATGCCGACGGTGGTGTATATCATGCCGACAGTAACCTAAATATACTAGAATTACATTTACACTTAGATTACTAATATAATTAGATTCAAACTTGGGTTCACTAATAGTATATTAGAACGTGAAAGCAATCTTAAACTAGACTAACAACCTGTACACCAACTTGGTCTTACTAAAGAAACACATTACATATTATTCTTTTTCTCGGTGCGAGACTCAACTATTTTGGAAGCTTCAAAACGATAAAAAGGTTCTCCTCTCCATTTGGTAAATGCATCTTGTACCGTAAATATGTCCCCTCTGTGCCTAGCGAGAAACTCGTTGAAACTTGTAGCATAATTTCTTAACATGAATGATCCTTGAAGAAACATAGTCACCCCTGTAATTAAAGTGTGGTTTCTTGTACTTACCGTCCAACTTGGGAACGAAAGGTCATGTTTTTACCAAATTCCAAAATATACGCTCATCCCGATATTCTTCGGGAAGATCCATGACGACGTAAAAATTCCTAACCCATTTCGTCTCTTCCTCAACAGACTTTAATATTTCCCTTAGTTGGAATTGGTCGTAACCTTGTTTCTTGAGTACCTCTTTTTCCATGACACTAATTGGTTTGCTTCTTTTTGCGTATCTCTTCTTCCATAACATTAATTGATTTGGTAGTTGATAACTAGTAGTCATTAACCAAGCGCAAACTATGGAAGTATCTTTAATCTTGGTGAATTTCAAAGTTATGTAAAAGTGAAGTTTTTGATGATCAAGAAATGAGAAAACAAGTGAGATGTGTGGGAAAAAGGTGAACTTTTTGGATGATGAAGAAATGAGAAGAGTTGTGAGATGTATGAGGCTAAATTTCTGAAATATGACTCCCCCTATATAGAGCTGTAAGGACCAACGGCTAGGTTTTTGAATAATCAAGTTGTTGGGTACATAAACTTTCTAGTCGGCATGGTTTTATCATCCCAATAACTATGTCGACTATGTCTAATTGCTCCACGTAAAATTATGTTACACTGTCGTCATAGAATTGGATCATCCTACCCACTATGTGATAGGATTCTGAGATACATATTTATAATAACCGCAACCGCATGGCGTCTACAAAGCAGACAACGACAAGCACGGTCGAACCCACAGGGAACGGGAAAATACTGCAATCAATATCCCTAATAAACTAACCAGAAATGATGTTTTCGGATTTTTAAAAAGCAAAAGAAATTAATAAATTAAACTAAACTATAAAACAACTAAACAGAGAGAGTCGGCAACCATGGTTTATAATATCCACCACTTTTTATATTTAATTACTGAAAAGAAACATAATCATGAATATTAATGTATTGTCCTTTCTATCGACATCACCTATTATATGTATTAGAGTCGCAACTATCACCGAGACATCCTAAGCATGACACATCAAAAGACTAAACCCAAGCATGCACCATCAAATTGCATTAACGAGAAAATTATACGAAACTAAATATAGGTTCACAAATTATAACTGACTATTCTAAGCATACCCCATCAAAAGATTTTAACCCAAGTTTAAAATATTAAATAAATAGACAAATATATTTGTGATCCTATTAATTATGCGCAAAGGTTACTGTATTGTACAGAACCGGTGAAGCAAACAACTAATTTCATCATTAAATTAATAAACAATATTCAAAAATTAATTTATTCAATTTATAATAGTATATTACTAAATTATTGAATTCAATTGGTTTACTACTCAAAGTAATTTCAACATGAAACCCTAGCTACAAAGCTTAGCAAAACATGGCTATGAATTCTCCATAAAAATAAATAACAAAGCATAAAAAGAAAATTAAACTGATATGCTGCGGTGAAAACGTGAATTTCGACGACTCACTCCACCACCGTTTTGCTCTCCTTCCTAGTGCCTCTTCAACTTTTGTGTTTTGCCTCTTTCTTCCTCAGTTTCTGGCACTACAGAAAGTTAACAGAACCAACTCCTCCAAAACAAATAAAACCCGCTTCCAACCAGAACCCAGTAGACCTTTCGCCGTCAGATCCCTAGCTTTTTAACCGCCAACCTCTTCTCCCTTTGTTGTCCGACCTTGTCCACCTTATATATTTTTTCATTTCCAAATCAAGTCAACTTCCACTCACTTTTTTTTCTTCTTGGCCGTTCAGAACTCTCCGACCAACTCCAATCAACCGACCACACCTACTGACCTACTCATCTTACTCTAAGAGCAACTGCAGCGGTCGACCAGACCAAAGAGCAAAGACCAGGAATGCTCTTTGGTCCGATTTTGTGAGACGCAACGGACGACTAAATGTGGTATTTGGTCCAGAAATTGAACAGTATCCGATCAGGTTTAGTCAAGAAACTGGACCAAAACAGATATAGTCTGACGCTCATGTAAGACAGCGTTTTCCCAAAACGCCATTGTACGAGGACGTTTATAAACACAAACGTGATTTCTGAAAGACGTTTATCAAAACGTTTCTAAAGAACAACGTTTTTGAAACGTTGTATTAAAAGAGCGTTTCTGAATTGAAACGTTGTACTAAAAGAGCGTTTTTGAAACGTTGTTTTGAAACGTTGTATTAAAACGACGTTTCTGAAACGTTGTATTAAACGTTTATTAAGAACAACGTTTTTGAAACGTTGTATTAAAACAGCGTTTTCAAAATTAACGGTCCTCTACACCAACGTTTAGGCTTTCAAGCGTTGTTATTTGTGGGCGTTTTTTTTTGAAATGCTGTTTTAGAAGAGCGTTTGAGACGTTTTTCTATGTTTTATATCAAAACGCTTCAGTACAGTAACGTTTGACGTTTGAGTACATAACGCTTTATTACAGGAGCGTATGTTCAAAACGCTAATCTAAATGAACGTCAAAACATAACGTTTGTCTAGTTAAACGTCTGTGTAATATACGTCACTTTAATATAGCGTTTGATAATTAACGCTTATTTACAACAGCGTAATATCATATTTAGTCATGTTTTCGTTGCGTTTTTTTTTTAAACGACCAAACATATTTTGTCTTTGATCGATGGTCTGGTCCAACCGCTGCAGTTGCTTTAACAGCCAAACTCTCTTTTCACTTGTTTCTTTTTTTTAATTCTCGGTCAATCCTTCCTCTCTTCTTTTTCACTTTCTAGCTCTGACCGAAAATCAATACATGTGGACTTCACATGAATATAAGTATTTAAATACTCTGTTCCTACGTTAGAGCCTCCTCTTAAATCAATAAAATGATAAAATTAATATAATAATAAATATTAGAAAATATAAATTAGATAATGAATATGTATAAATTATATCCGTATCAGTATGATAATTAATGCATTAACCTGTCAAATGAGTACTTAGATTTTTCGGTGTTGAATATTAAGGTCAAATCAATGCCGACTATCTCTAGCTATGAAAATCCCGACAGGCGTCATTGAATTTTCAGATTCGAGCATACCGACTGTAACATTGTAATTACATAATCATAAGAATTTGAGTCATTCTTTCACGCTATAACCGAAATTTCATTGAAGGAAAAGACAATACAATGAAACAAAAGACATTACAATGAAAGAAAAATACATAAAAATTATAATAGCGTTACACTTGAATAGTTATTCTACATTGTAATACGAGTCATTTTTTTATAGACTTCATAGCATTCGAAATGCTTGAAACTTTCTCCATAGTCACGCTTAAATCCTTTAAGATCAATAGTTCTCTGAAAAATGAAACCAATAATAAGTTAGTATTATTTTCAAATCGGATTTGATTGACATTTAATTGAGATGTACTTACTCGTTTCTCATGGTCGAGATGAGGATAAGAGTCCTTCTCGTCGGAAAAATGATTCTAAAATAACCACATGCATCACAGATGATAAAATATCTTTCCTTAACCGTATCCATCATTCTTGAATTTCGGTTGCCGTCTAACGCCACAAAAATCATAAATAGACGGTTCCAAAAACGATTCGTGGTATCGTCACTACCTAGCGTCTCGTCTTGCTTTCAAGTCGCCACCCATGCACGAATAATACCAATAACTTCTTTTGTGGTGAACCTAGCAGCAAGTTTAATTTTTTAAGATTCTTATTTTAAGATAAAAAAATAAGAAGATATTTGTTGAGAGGAGTGGGAGGATTATTTGTTGAGAGAAATGTGAATGTTCTTTGTTGAGAGAATATTTGTTTTTATAGAAAATAAAACCCAACGGCTAGTGATGGCTCAATTTCCAAAAATCAAGTCGTTAGGTACACAATGTTATGCTCAAAATCCCAGTCGGCTGGATTTCAAATCCAAAAACAAAAACGACTACAAATTATTCAACATCAGACAATCATGAATCTTAGTCGGCATTGATTGTATATCTATTGAGCATGTCGATTGACCACTATTGAGTTTCATTAATGAAATAAGTGTTCAGTCGCCATTAAATCCCATTTTCTCGACAATGCCGACTGTGGCACAACGGTCATTTTTCTAGCCGTTGAGGCATCATCCATGTAGAGTTATATATAAAACGTCCCCATTGTTCTAGTCTGACACATATTTACCCCAAAATCAATATTAAATTTATTTTCAAAATGTCAAACCTTCCATTCACATTAGAAGATGGTTTATTGTTGTTAAAACGTTCATTTCGATATTCCTCGAGCGACCTACGAAAGGTATTCAATGTTTTGGAAAAGAGTGAAAGAATTCTTGGTGGATTTAGACGGGAATCCTAATCACCGTAAATGAAAAGACTTGTCTGATAGATTCGACATCTATATTCGTGGGGAGATGAAAGAGTACGTTAGAGACTTGGCTGATAGATTCCCGTCTTAATTAATTTGCATACATTTCTTATGTTACTGTTATTATTCTTTCAGAAGAGACGTGCTCTAAGTTTGTGGGAAACACGTAACGGCCGACTCTTTATCCACTATGATTGTTATCGATACTTTAAGCGCTGGGTTCCGGAGTACATTAGATTATTAACCGATGAGATTTATTGATGTTTGTTGTAATCCCTAAACTTATTTCTTATCAATTAATGAATGAAAAAAATCGTTAAATGGTTACTAACTACACGAATCGTATCCAAAGGAGGTACGTGTTTTTTACTCCAAAACCATAACTGTCGGCATACTTCTATCGGTAGATAAATTGAAGGTTAATTGAGTCGGCGTAGACCCATTTTTCAAATTCTATGCCGACAAAACTGTCGATATTGATTTTCTTAGACCATACTATGCCGACTTCTGATGAAAATTATACAAAAAAAGTTATGTGAACATCAAAATGCCGACAAAAGATTAGACTATGCCGACAACTCTGTCGGCGTTGAAATGACCATCCCAATACAATGCCAACTTCATCTTAAAAGAATACAGAAAAAAAGTTAAAAAAGCATCATAAATAACCATGTGAAACATAATTCCGAAAGAGAAGTCGAGAATGCCGACAAAGGTGTCGACTATGCCGCCAGACCACTAAGCAATGCCGACTAATTATGTTTTCATAAGATAAATTGAATTGTTCAAATAAAACATAGACCTTAAAGTACCAAATGGTTAGTGTGGCGTCCCAAAGAAGAACACTATTAATCAAACAAACCAAACTTAAACGAATTCAATAAGTTCTAAATTGTTTAAAGCAAACAACTCTAAATCACTCCCGCCTAGGCTTCTTCGACGCCCGCTTCTTCTTTCACCAAACAACTCTTTCGCTTGGACATCCTAAACCGTTCTTTAGTTTTTCATCGACCTCACGCATTTCTTCAACGGTCAACATCTCTCCTTTATCAACTTTATAACTAAAGACATTTCTAATGTCACCGATTCGCTTCCGCTATTTTTCATATTCATAGATACAACATATAGTTGTGAAACTTATATAACAACAAAACGCATCATTTCCCATTTGAATAAGAATAAATAGTATAAACCAAAAACCACAGGTATAAGAAAAAACATATATACCACAAGTGATAAAAGCTTTGTGATTGAAGCATGAGATTGAGAAGAAGTTGGAGTAGAAGATGGATCAGGGGTTGGCTTATTTTTTTCTATGGAGGGACTTCAACATTTGGCGGACATACCACGTAACCATGACCAAATTATCTGAATTTCGTGTTATAGTAGGGCTCCGCTTCACCATTGACACTAGCAACCCAATTACTCGCATTCACCTGACAATCAGTGTGCCTATCCCTCTAATATTTCATGATTGTTTTTGGTGTGTAAGCTACGATGGTTTGAGTCGAGGTTGATTCACACTCATTAAACTTATAACAAAAAATGTACCGAGAAGGATATAAAACATTACTCGTTTGCTTGTACCTTAGTTTCATTATTACACGAAAAGGATTGTACATAACAAATCCTCCAGGGAGAAACAACGGTCCGTTGTAAAAGGCAACATCATCATCCCTTGGGTTGTAGTAGTGCACTTCTCTATCCTTCTTGGGTTGTAGTGGAGCACTTCTCTATCGACCGTTATTGCATCCAAATTCAATCTCATTACTATCAATCATTTATTGTTATCTGGTTCTGGACCTCCTTTGAAGTTGTATCTAAGAGATCTAGGGATGTTATGATCCCAATCAGCATATACGGTCAAGTATGGAACATCCTTGGGAAGTGTTCATACGCCCAGACCTATATCAACATAATATAGTTTATAAGAATTAACATGTTGCAAACATACTTGGAATAAAAAAACAACGATTAAGTTGTTTCAAGCTTACCTGGAGAAGAGTCATGTTCCCAACAAAGTCCCTGCAAGTCGCCTTAGAGGCCTTCCGCATCTCACTTAAAAGATGTGTAACAACTGCAGTGCCCCATGATAAGTTGGGGACCTTTTCCAAAGGATGCAGCAATTGAAGAAAGTTGTCATTCATCCGGTTTCCACTAGTGTCATGGAAGATCCTCGTTCCCAAGATACACAACATATAGGCAGCGACTACACGGCGAATATCTTCGGGATCCAATCTTTGTTGTTGTTCTCTCACCAGTGTCCCTCAAAGGGTTTCCTTGAGCATTTTGAGTTTGAAAGTCTTGGTCCGATAACCACTATTGGTATGGAAACTTTGTTTTAAAGTCTCCAAGTCCCAACCGAACAACTCCTTGGTCAAAAAATGCAACTGCTCCCACCAAACTACAATTGAAAATCTAAAATTTCAATTCTAACCTATTTTAACAAGTTCAAATCAACAAAAACACTAAATAAACGATTGGAACCACTTACTTTCTCATTAAAGTCATTTGAGAGAGAGAGTTAAATTATCTTCTTGTTTTTCTTCTTCCAATTGAGTTGCAAAAGAGGCAAGTTTATCATGGAGATTTTGTTTCACTTTTAGGTGATCCGCCGCAACGATTCCGAGGTTAGGCTTAGGTTTAAAGCGTTGTTTCGATCTAGCCATGTTCTATTTATAGATGTAACTAATCAATTTTTTTTTTAATTCAACGATTAATCGGCGATTAAAACGAAACAGTTAGGAAAAGTTATGGAGTAGTTAATGTGAAAGAGAATGAGGGGATGAATGTGGAGATAATACAGGGAGGATATAAAAACGTTTTAATTTTATCCCACAAATTGGGGGATAATTCATTAGAGATATTATTAACATTAAGGATAAAGGGTATCATAGTAATATCACCACTACAAAATATGAGAAAAAAAACCCTTAACAGGATTTTTAGGTTGAGCCAATCCAAAGTATCCCCCAATTAAACGTTCATTTTAAACCATGGTGACTCTACTTAAAAATTTGGAAAGTTATTGTGTGTCGTCATGGTTACAAATTCCAACCATGATGATTCACGCCAATTTTGAAACAGAATTGGACTAGTACAATTTCTCATTGCAATCGTTATCATTTTAAATTTCAACCATAACGATTCTTTTAAATTTTAAATCTGAAATTAAACCGTGACGACTTTTCATGAAAATATTAAATATTATTTACTTAATGAAAAGTCGTCATGGTTGTAATTTGGTACCTTGACGACTTTTCATGCAAACCTGGGTAAAAAATAATAATAAAATAATAATTAACCCTTAATTAAATAAGATTAATCATAATTAAGAAGGGGTAGTTTTTCCATTATGAAAAATTATAGGTTATGGAGTTTCTGAATTTGCTTCAGTATGACCATACTTTGTCTTATTTGACAACCCCATTTAGTTTTTCAAGCCCCCAATTAAGTCAGGGAAATCATATATCCATAAATCACGGTAATTTTAAGATTCCACTAAAAGAAAGTTATAACGTTAGTTTAACAACGGGCAACAATCAACGATAACTAAAAATCAATTTCCAAACAGTAAAACTAGGGCTACTTGATCCCAAAAAAAAAAATTAATGCATAAGCGCTTTCGTCCAGAACCAAATCAGACTAACTCGTCACTGTGATGAGTAGATAAAAATATCACATAAAGTGTGAGCCGGGATGAGTTTGTAAGAATACAAGCTCCATTATTTAGTGTTATGACCAAGGCTTGTTTGGAAAGCAAGAAACCCTAATTTCGAAATTCTCAAAAGATATTTAATAAATACCAATTCTGAAATTAATTTATTCTTTATATTCTTTCGATATCGTTAACACACAATGTTGTAATAAAATCTATGAATATATTTCCAATTAATATATGATAAATTCTACTAGTATGACAACTAATATTAGTTATTGTAAATTCATGTACTTGACAAATTAGAAAACTAGTTATGTGCACACTTCTAAGAAAGAAAAATACATAAATATTAATTTGAAAATTGGATTTGAAAATGTTTCTCACAATATTACTTGAGATCTAAGCCTTGAGTTATCAAAGGAAACTGATGCACACCGTAAAGGGTACCTCTCTTCACGAAATCCGAGTCATCAGTCATCATCCCTCTTTCTCCATCCGATGCACATTTATGTTTAGTACAAAACGGGGACCCCAGGACAACTATAATATCTAGGGATGAACACGGTAACGGTTTTCCACGGAAATCCGCCAAAACCGAACCGAATAGCCCAAAACCGAACCGAACCGTTTACTAATGGAACGGTTATGGAAAAAAATTTGGAAAACCGGTAGTCCCGGTTTCGGTTTTGGGTTGGGTAAAAAACCGAACCGTTTACCATGAAAAACCGATTAATGATAGCCGTTCATCTGTATTTTGATGGATCTAATCTAGACCCTTAGATTCCTTGATATATAAGGAAGAAGAAGCCCTAATTTTCTTCTTCACTTTCATTTCTCTAGGGTTTCTGTTCGGCTGTTCCTCTAGTCTTCCGCCTCCACCAAGAGTTCTGTTCCTCTAGTCTTCCGCCTCCACCAAGACCACCACTCCAGTGCTACTGCTCCATCATTAGATTCACTACCAGAAGGTCCAGAAATGATTTCTGATTTCTAATAATTTCTGGTTTGTGCTACTGCTTTCAATCCTGTCATTAAGTTCAAGAGTCAAGACTTTCTTTCTCATACGCAGAAGCAGTCAAGCAGAAGCAACTTCTGATCAGGTCAGGTATGAATCGAACTTCTGGTTTGCTTTCATTAAGCAATTTCTTCTGGTTTGCTTTCATTAAGCAGAAGCAACTCAAGTCATTCATGCAAATCAAAGGTACTAATGATGATTCATGTTTTAGACTTCTGGGTTTCTTTTTAATCTTTTCAGGCATGAATCCCAACTGCTGGGTTTCTTTTTAATCCCAACTTCTGGGTTTGATTTTTCTGTTCACTGTTTTAGTAGTATTGGTGCATTAGTATTGTTCCTGTTTTAGACTTTTAGTATTGTTCCTGTTTTAGTTTTTTTCCTGTTTTAGTATTGTTCAATTTTTTCCTGTTTTAGTATTAAGCCCTAATTTCCTGTTTTAGTATTGTTCAATTTTTTCTTGTTTTAGTATTGTTCAATTTTTTCCTGTTTTAGTATTGTTTAATTTTTTCCTGTTGTGGGTTTCATGTTTTTAATCTTTATGTTCATCTTTGTGATTCACAGGTATGATGTATTGATGTTAGGGTACTTAGACTGCTATCTTGTTGGCACCCTACAGGTATCTTTATGTTCATCTTTATTGTTCCTGTTTTAATCTTTGTGGATGTTGTAAGTTGTAAACATAGGGATTCTGGAAGGTTTGTGGATCTTTGTGGATGTTGTAAGTTGTAAACATAGTTGAAAATCAAAGTTATCTTTAAATAACTTGAGATACCCACCCATGGAAGGTTTTTTATGTTTCATCCAGTTGATTCGGAATCGTTCTAGTTGATTCATATCTGGTTTCAGCATGCTATCTCTGTTTTTATGGGTTTAATAAGTTCAGCACACTAGACTAGTTCACTGAGTCACACCTTGTTAATAAATAAGTAGCTCATTTTAGGTCTTACTATGTTGGAGTACAAACGGTAGAGGAATCCAATTCCAATTTAGACCTGATAAAACTTGTTTAAACACGATTAATATAATTTGAGAAATGGTATTGTCTCAAGTATGAACCAATGTACCAAGTTATACCGAGATGCATTCGTTGAGGTCCTAGGTATCTTTTGATTTCTTATAGTATCTTTTGTTTATTCTAATTTCCATTTTGTAATTATTACATGCTTTTTATTAAAGAATGTGACAATTGGTCTTGGTAATTGTCAAATAGTGATATCTTTAGCTTGCTTCGAGGACAACCCACCATGTGATTAGTGGGGATATGATTTTAGCTTTGGTCAAAATAAAGTTTAAGCTTTTTTTTCCTGTTGGCTTCTTCTTTTTTGGTTAAGCAATAATAAGGTGGTTTGTCTTAGACTCTTTGTGTTCCTCTTCTGATTCAAGTTGGTTTTGTGCAGGCTTTCCGCAAAGCTCAAGTGAAGGATAGGTTTCAACTTTACCACCTGCTACAGAGAATCAAAGATGGAAGATATAGATTCTCAATCAACTCCAGTAACAGTAAGATTTAGATTCTGGGTTCAGGGTTGTTTCAAGAATGTTGTAGCGTAGTTTAAAAATAAAGACATTGTTGTAGCGTAGTCTGATTGTATGTATTAGTTTGGTTAAAGATAACATTTAATGTAATTCTGACTCTGAAATTATATAATCAATTTTCTCTCAAGTATCTTCTTCCTATGGTTTGTGATTCTGTCAACAGAAATCAATCTTTTTTTTTGTGAGCAATTTGTACTTTTTGTGAGCAATGGCAGGTTCAACTGCTGGTGTGTGTGATAAAAAAGAAAGTAATGGTCCCCTATATACAAGTCTTCATCAACTGATCATTTCTCTCAAAAATGAAAACAAATTCATTCATAATTCTTAATATTGTTTGTCATACTACCCACTACCTCAATGAAAACAGACTTAAGTTTTTATGATTGAATATTTATGTATAAACATAGGGCTAATTCTATTTTTTCTATAATGCAGGCTTCTTTTAATTCCACTCCCATGCTGCCACCCCAAGGTCCCCAACATTGTCCTGACACTGCAAGTGAAGATGCTAGTTCAGTTGGACAAGAACCCTCTACAACTCAACCAGTTACTAATGTCACTGCACCACCTGCTAAGAAAAGGAAACAAACTTCATGGGTATGGGAACACTTGGTCAGAGATTCTGAACCTTCAGTTTGGGCGACGTGTAAGAAATGTAAACAGAGACTTAAGGCTGACACGGCAAAGAATGGGACTAGCTCCTTGAGTAACCATTTGAAGAGGTGTCTGAATCTGAAGACTATTCCTGGTCAGTCTACTCTTACTTTTGAACCTCGAAGGTTAGGAGAAAATGAAAAACTTGTTGCAATTAATTTTTCTCAGGAAGCATGTAGAAAAGCTTTGGTAGACTTTATTATAGTAGATGAGCAGCCTTTTAGAATGGTAGAAGGTGAAGGTTTTAAAGAACTTTGTAGGGTACTTGAGAGCAGATTCAAGGTACCCTCTCGTGTCACTGTAAGGCGAGATGTTATGGAACTGTATGCATATGAGAAGGAAAGATTGAGGAATTATTTTAAGGTCAATAAAGTGAGAGTTTGCCTCACCACCGACACATGGAGTTCACTTCAAAAGTTAGGATATATGGTTGTTACTGCACATTTCATAGATGCTGAATGGAAGTTACACAAGAAAATAATTAGTTTTATCCAAATTTTATGTCATAGTGGTGAGACTATTGGTAGGATGATAGCAGCATGCTTGTTGGATTGGGAGATTGAGAATGTGTTTACTATAACTCTAGATAATGTTTATGCCAACAATGTAGCCATTAAGTATCTTCAAGAGCGTGTGCTGAGAAAAAATTCAGACTTAGTCAAAGGTTTCTTGCAAGTTAGATGTGCAGCTCATGTCCTTGCCCTTGTTGTGAAGTATGGAATGTCGGAGTATGACATGGCAATTAAGAGAATTAGGGCAGTAGTCAAATATTGTTTGAGTTCTCCTGCTGGATTGCATAAATTCATGGAGTGTGCCGCTTTTGAGAAGATCGAATGCAAGAAGGGTTTGGTATTAGATGTAGACACCCGTTGGAACTCAACATACAAAATGTTGGACGCAGCTGAGAAGTATGAAACAGCTTTTCAGAGGTTAGAATTTGATGACAAGGTATTCAAGAAAAGGTTTTGTTTTGATGAAAGTCGGATTCCTTCCATTTCTACTTCTATTGTTTCTCGTACTTCTATTGATAGTCAACTAGACTGGGATGTGTACGAAGAGCAAGCTGCAGAGACAGGAAATAAACGCAAGCAAACAAGTTCTGATAAGGTGCCGCCACCACCACCCTTGCACACGCCTTACCCAGCCGATTGGTCGTATGCCAGATCCTTTGCTAAGTTCTTGAAGGTATTTTTTGATTTTACTGTCAAGTTCTCTGCTTCAACTCATGTTACTGCACATGAATTCTTGTTTCATTTGAGTGTTATTCATCGAACATTGAACACATGGGTGAATCATAAAGATCCATTTCTCTCTAGCATGGGTCTTAAAATGCAATGCAAGTATAATGAATATTGGGGACATTATGAAAAGATGAATTGTCTTATGTTTATTGTTGTATTGTTGAATCCACAAGACAAGGAAAAGGGATTAGATTTTATGCTTAATCAGCTAGGTATTTCTGGTGGTTATTTGAGAACTGAACTGATAGAACTTGTAATGAGGGATTTTAAGGCTCTTTTCGAGGAGTACTGGGCTGTCCAATTAAGTGTTATTCATGCTGCAAATGTTTCAAGTAATACAGATAATGTTGGTGGTAGTAGTAGTGTCACTGATTTTCTTGAAGGTGATGAAGGAGAGTCTGCTCTAGCTGCTCTTATAGCAGAAAGAGCAAGAGATGATGAGGAAGGCAGTACTGTTGAAGGGAAATCAGAGTTGGAGGCTTATTTGAGAGAGAAACGAGAACCAAGAAAAGAGAAAGTTGTTTTTGATATTTTAGGTTGGTGGAAAACAAATTCTACTAGGTATCCTACTTTGGCACTAATGGCAAGAGATATATTGGCTATACCTATATCTTCAGTGGCATCCGAATCTGCCTTTAGCACTGGAAGACGTATTCTCGATCCATATCGTAGTTCTTTACTTCCCAGTACAGTAGAGGCATTGATTTGTACTCAAAATTGGTTGAAGACGCCAATTGATCTTGATATGTCTACCTTGGACTCAGCAGAAGAAGTTAATTCAGGTATTATTTTTTTTATTTATTTATTTGTAGAGTTTTTGGATATTCACTATCTAACTAATTGCTCATGTGTACATTTGTTTGTAGAATTTTTGGACACTCTCTCTAAGTCCAAGTATATACATATAATAGAGGAGGATGAGGAATGAATTTTTGGGCAGGAGGCAGCAGCAGCAGCAGGAGGCAGCAGCATCAGCAGCAGCAGCAGCAGCAGCAGCAGCATCAGCAGAAGCAGCAGCAGCAGCAGCAGCATCAGCAGAAGCAGCAGCAGCAGCAGCAGCAGCAGCAGCCAGCATCCATCAAGAATTGCTTAATTGTTTGGATGTTATTTGATTTGTTTGAATTGCTAGGATGTTATTTGTTTGAATTGCTTACTTGTTTGGATGGATTAATGAAGAATTAACTTTTTTTTGTTTTTTTTCGATTTTTTTTGATTTTTTTTTTTGAATTTTAGGTTTCCAAACGGTTAACCGAAACCCGTCGGAAAAAAACCGAAACCGGGTGAAAACCGACTAAAACCGAACCGACGGTAACGGAACGGTTATGGAAACCTTTTGGACAAAACCGACCTTGCCGGTTTCGGTTTTGGTTTGGCATAAAACCGAACCGAAACCGGCCATGTACAGCCCTAATAATATCTGGGTTTCTCTCTTTCCGGATCCCAGTTTCTTGTAAGAACCAGGGATAAATTGGGAATCTTCAAAGGGAAGCATATTAAAAATTGTATTATGTTTTTTTGTTCTTTTTTTTCTCGGTATTATGTGGAAAAATGACCATTCTATTTTCTGAAGTTGTAGCCGTTTAATGTAAAACGAGATAGGGTATAAAAATATTAAGTGAGATAACTTAAAATAGAGGAAATCAGAGTTTAAGAGAATGAGATACTTAACGACGAATTTCGTTAGTGAGTAGAGAAATCTAAATTTTTCACGTTGTTTTCTACTAAACTTGAAGCTAGGCTCTTAAACACAAGTGTGGTTCTTTCATTAATTACTCAACCCCATCTGTTTCTCTATATTTGTAAACCCACATTTCGAAAATCAATCATCATCTTTGTAAATCCTAGAAAAAACAGAAAGAACAAAGTAATTAATTTTTTCTTAGAAAACTCAAACTTCTTATCAACATTTTGTAAATCGACTTTCCCAGTTTTATTTTATTTTAGAAGTAATCCTGACTGGTTACTCTTTTCATCTCAAACGAGTAAGGGTTTATTCAACAAGTACATCTCTGTACAAGTTCGTACCAAGGGCATAGGCACCTGGGCGGACGCCTATATCCCCCTCACAACGAGGGCCCCCAAATTTGTTATATTCCTCGGTAACTATTACAAAAAATATTTTAAAAAATAATCATGACTAATTCTGAAAATGCATTCGTAATATCTTACTTTATTCAATTTGTGTATTAATAATAAATTAAATATAGAAATATGTCTAATTTGTTAAAAAAATAATGTATTGAATGTATAATAAAAAGAACCCAATGGAAAAAGAAGTTTTGAAAGAAAATAAAATTAAATGTAGATAAATATTCATTGGATGGCGAAGTGGAATTTTGTTTGGTTGGAAAAACATATAACTCTTACATTTAATTATAACTAAAATAATATTTAAGAATATGGGAGAATGTTTTGATTTATTTCATAAGGATGGTAGTGTATCCAGAGGTCAGGTCATAGAGTATATGTCAACCAACTTTTTTGTGTTGACTTTGAATGGTCAAGTGAAGATTACTTCATCTTTTGTTAAAGATGTAAAGGGTTCTGGACTATTAAATTCTGCATGGTCTCTGGTTTTTTCTTGGTTACCTCTGCGGTTAATAAAATTCATTGATTTAGTATTTTGTATGCTTTATACTCCCTGATATGAATCTACATACAATATATAAAGTTTA
The DNA here is from genome assembly GCA_023531435.1 of Papaver californicum. Classification (NCBI taxonomy): domain Eukaryota; kingdom Viridiplantae; phylum Streptophyta; class Magnoliopsida; order Ranunculales; family Papaveraceae; genus Papaver; species Papaver californicum. Next base: position 9,401,470 of record JAJJMC010015296.1, on the reverse strand, counting down.
TTAGTATTGACTGTGGTGTTCTCTCTCAGCAGTATTCAAAAGTTGATAAATACTCATAGGATGATGAAAATGGAATGTTGTTTGGTTGGAAAAACATACATACCCCTACATTTAATTATAACTACAATAATATCAAAGAATATGGGAAAACACATTTTTAAAAAGTTTTTTGTGTAAACTATAATTACTGTTTCATATATATATGTAACACTAATTTTTTATTAATTATTGTGTTTGTGTTCCGGTTAATAAATTATTATATCTTTTTGTTTCGATTTATTTTTATATAAAATCATCATCTTCATCATCATCATCTTTGTGAACTCTAGAAAGAGAAACAAGTAAACCATTAACATTTTCTAAACGAAGCTCATTCACTGTTTACTCTTTTCATCTCATCTCCATAGCAGCAGAGCAACTTGAACTTGGTATTCAACAGTCTTAGCCGTAATCTTTTGTTAAGATTTTTTGTTTGAATTTAATGTATTGTTGAGATTTAGCATGATAAACAAATAGTGTATCATGAATCCCATTTGTTTTAAGTTTTTTTCCATAAAAAGATTGGTAATTTTATTTTAGAGTTTTGATCAATTGTTTTTTTTTCCTACATAGTACCTAGTTTTAGGGGTTTTTGTATTGATATTTTGATTCAAATTTTAATGGTTTTGTCAATTTATGTCTATAACAGATCTTGAATTTTGTTAGCTAATTCAATTGAATATAATCATGTTGAGATTTTAGGGTTTCATGAATCAGTTGATCTTGTTTGGGTTTCTTAATTTTTATGTTTTTTTCTTCCCACACTAATCACATTGTTAATTTTAGGGGTTTTGATTGATTTGTGCATTAATCGTTGTTTTTTCAAGTACCCTACACATGGCAGAACCAGTACCACATCCAAGGAGACCTAGGTGTTGAGTTTGCAAGTTTAAAAAAAGAAGGTGCTTAGAAGAATTTCCCTACACAAAAATCTTCACTATCAATATGTATGATGTTTGGTTGGAAAAACATACACATCCTTACATTTAATTATAAGTACGATAGTATCTACGAATGTAGGAAAACAATTTTTTTTAAAAAAAAAATTTTGTGTAAAGTCTAATTACTGTTTCATATATGTGTACACACTAATTTTTTAATTAACTATTGGGTTTGTGTTTCAGTAAATAAATTTCTTTATCTTTTTATTTCAATTTGTTTCTATATATCGAGGTCAGTATGGTAGAATTACGATACAATAATAGATGAGTTCACATAGAAAAATCCAGAAAGTTACATCTTTACCAAATGTGATACTTTTAATTTAATTGGCGGCATCTAAATGGAAATCATGGTCATGGATTTGCTCCTCAATTACCCAATTGGAACCAAGTTGGAGATGGAGGTAAGGTTTTTGGAGATGTGTCATATTTAGATATTTTTATTGATGAAAACAGAAACCAGTTGTTTGTTCAGGGGCATTGGATGACATGCTATTGGTACCAGTAACACATCCAAGGAGAACTAGTTGTCGAGTTTGCAAGTTTAAGAACATAAAGTGCTTAGAAGAATATCCTTACGCAAACATCTTCCCTAGCAATATGTGTGATGTTAATTAAATTTCAAAAAATTCGCAGTTATTTTGGATACGATAATTTTCGAATTTTGGTACAAAATTTGGACCAAACTCAAAGAGAATAAACGATGAATTCCATTATGAGAGAATATGCTTGGAGGAAAATTCATTCAGTTCATGGAATAATAGATGAAGATCGAAGACTACAGAAAGTTAAATCTTTACCGAATGTGATACTTTCAATTCAATTGGCAGCATCCAGATGGAAATCGTGGTTATAGATTTGCTCCTCAATTGCCCAATTGGAATCAAGTTGGAGATGGAGGTCAGGGTTTTGAAGATGTCGCATATTTTGATATTCTTATTGATGAAAACGGAAACCAGTTGTTTGATCAGGGGGCATTGGATAACATGATCTTGGGATTTGATAATATTCTACAAGACTAGTGTAGATAAAACGCATCAGTTTTATAGTTTAGAAGGGATTGGTAGTAGATCTTACAATACTAAAAGTCTAAAGAATTAAAAAAGCTATAGGTCAATGATGTGATTATAGACAAGTGGTAAAAAGATTCGTTGCTCGGATTTGTGAAGAATGTATTTTAGACTAAAGTTCTAACACTAAATGGAAAATAAACAAAAGATGATAACAAGTTTATAGAAAATACTGAGACTCAGGATTCAACCATTAATCATATCAAGTGATAACTATTGATTCTTAACAATTCTAACCAATATTATTGACTTTGATTCTTTACCTTAAGTAGATTTTTAAAAAATTGACCATCAAAACACTTAAGTAAGCATGACCCATCAAATTAAATGACAACCAATTAAGAAAAATTATAATTTCAATTAAAATCAATGCAAATAGTTGAAAGAATCAAACATTGTTACCATTCAACTGTGAAAATTGGAGCAAATGGATCACATTCTTTTTCCCTTAATTTTAGGCCATATGGAAAAAGTCTAACATTCTCCCACTTGATCCATTTCACGAGAGACTCCATATACGGATCATGGCGACTAATCCTCTTTTAAGAGCAAGTATTAATCTTCCATGTATCACAATATATTTAGTCTTTCACCACTCATACTTAACTTAATGAGTAAACCATATGTTTACTCTAGGTCAAACTATAATGATATTTCTCAACAAGATAACCAAAGTAAGTACGTACATAATTCCAAATGAGAAAAAATCCAACTAAATGAAAGCTTCAGAAAAACATAAAGGATGTACTACATAATGGGACCAAGTCACATCCTTACTACATGATCCGTGAATCCTTTAACATGCATGTCTTTAGTCAAGGGATCAGCTATTATCAATTCAGTGCTAATGTGTTCAATGATCACTTTCTTTTCCTGCACACGTTCTTTTACGGCTAGATACTTTATGTCGATGTGTTTACTTCGACTTCCACTCTTATTATTCTTAGCCATGAAGACAGCAGCTGAATTGTCACAATACATTCTTATTGGTCGGCTAATAGAGTCAACAACTCTTAGCCCAGATATGAAGCCTTTCAGCCATATCCCATGTGAGGTAGTCTCAAAACAAGAAAAGAACTTAGCGTACTACTTCAAGACTATTTGTTCGTCATATATAAGCATGTAATCCTTAGTACCCTTAAGGTATCTCAACACTTTCTTCGCATCCTTCCAGTGATCGATTCCTGGGTTATTCTGATATCTTCCTAACACTCCAACGACATATGAAATGTCGGGTCTAGTACAGACCTGAGCATACATAATGCTACCTACAGCTGAAGCATATGGAACATTTTTCATTTGTTCCCTTTCAATGTCATTCCTGGGGCATTGGTCTAAGATGAACCGATCACCTTTTACAATAGGTGCTACACTTAAGGTATATACATTGATCCAACACAAGGAAACAAATCTTGCTCCCACTGACCTTAAGGTATATACATTGATCCATAAGTATGAATCTGTAGAATTTATGGCTTGTGAAAATGACATAAGATCATTATCGGCTCCAATATTACAATCCGAATCTCGCAGATACACTAAAGAGTCACTAGAAAAAGTTGATTTCCTTGCTCTATTAGATCTCCTCAATGGAACTTGTCCATCCTCACGATGAACAGTTTGTTCCTCATTACCATCATGATCTATTATATTGTTGTCAACTTGTGGAACCTCAATGGTTGGTTGTCTAACACGCAATTTAGCTTGAGGTGCGTAAATTACAATCAACTTGTCACTTGAAACAGGAGGTGGAAGTTGATCATTATCTTTTTCAGGAACAATATCCTGAAATTGATCACTCCCACTAATCAAGTCATTCTCAAGAATTTTATCATTTCTTGATTCCACAATTCTAGTGCTATGAAGAAATCTACCATAGTACTCTCCACCTCTATCTGATCTCACAATCTTAATGTGCTTACCACATTGTTTCTCTACTTCAACCTTAAACAATTTAAAGGCATCCAACACTTCGTCTTTGGAACGAAACAAGTAAAGATACATATATTGTGAATAATCATCTATGAAGGTGATAAAGTATTTCAGATCATTAACGTTCATGTATGGACAACAAATGTCCGTGTGTATGATCTCTAATAGGTTTGAACTTCTTTTGGCACCAATTTTTTGTTTGTTAGTTTGCTTTCCCTTAATGCAACCAACACACGTATCAAAATCAGTAAAGTCCAAAGTACCAAGTACCCCATCCTTTACCAATCTCTTAACTCTCTCAATGGAGATATGTCCCCATCTCCGGTGCCACAAAATTGAGGAGTCCTCATTCATAATACATCTTTTTACCCCAGTATTAACATGCATAGAACTATGAGTGATATCATTTTGCAAATAAAGACGATATGAACTATCAGAAAAAATACCATAACCAATAACTTCAGAATTTCTGAGAATACTAAAACCAGAATCCGAAAAAATTAAAGGAAAATCCTAAAGGTACAAGTCTTGAAACTGAAATCAAGTTTCTAGTGAAACCTGGTACATAAAATGTCTTTTCTAAATGAAAAATAAAACCACTACATAAAAATTAAACTGCATGTCCCAACAGCTTCCACATGTGAACTCATCTGAATGCCTGAATAGAGGTAGTGTTCACTTCCCATTGGTTTCCTTAGGTTTGTCATACCCTGCAAGGTATTCAAAACATGGATTGTAGTACCAGAGTCAATCCACCATGTATTATGATTAATATTAACCATATTAGATTCATAAACAAACGCTAAAAAATTACATTTCTTCTCAAGCCAAGTCTTAAACTTAATGCAGTCCTTCTTCTTGTGTCGCTTCTTTTTACAAAAGAAACACGTAGACTCCTTCTTTATGCCTTGGTTAACTGAAAGCTTTCCCTTTTCCTTAATATAATCCTTTTTCTTCTTTGAAGAATAAGAAGTAATAAGGTTTACCTTGTCGCCCTCTTCCATCCTCAATCTCCCCTCCTCTTGAACACACATGGTCATAAGTTCATTAATTGACAATTTATCCTTATGTGTGTTATAAGATATCTTAAAGGGGCCATATTGTGGAGGAAGAGTTCACAAAATGAAATGAACTAGGAAAGAATCAGACATGGTAACTTCCAAATCCTTAAGTTGGGCCGCAATATCCCTCATGCTCATGATATAATCACGCACGCACTTAAACCCATTGTGCCTCATGGATGAAAACTTCATAATTAAGGTGCTAGCAAGAGCTTTGTCAAAACTTACAAACTGCTCATCAATGGCTTTGAGGATATCTTTAACCTTAGTATGCTTATCGACAGAACCCTGAATACTAGCACAAATTTTGGTCTTTATGAACATAACTGAGAGATGATTAGATCGATCCCACTTTTCATAAAGATCAACTGCATCTAGAGTATTAGTATCAGTTATGCTAGGTGGTTCGTCTTTCCGAATAGCATAGTCGATATCCATCCACCCCAATTATAAAAGCACCATTTCTTTCCACACATTATAGTTATCACCCTTTAATTCAGGAATGTCACAATTGACATCAGAAATGTTTCCAGTTAAAATTGCTGCAAAGAAAAATTTATACATGCTTATAAACAAAAACTTTGAGACTTAAACTTAATCATGATTTACCAATGCAAGTAATGCATAAAAATATGAATCTAGTGACATAAACTTGCATGTGGGCTAATTTCTTACTCAAATTAGATTCATAACTACATGATGAAACTATTAAACCATATTCATTCCTTAATTCTTGTGGGTAGATTAAGGAACATAATTCAATATTTCACCCCAATTAATCATACAAATATAATAAAATTTTCTGTGGGCATATTTCATCATATTACATATGATTAATTACAAATTTATGTCTAGTTTCCACATGTGATTTCTTAAGAAAATTTTAAATAACTAGAGATGTTGTGGATACTCTCTAATTACTAAAATTATTAAATCACTTGACATATTTCTTTAATCTTTGTTCATGTATAATCCTAATGGTCATAATACATATATATATATAACTAATTATTTATAACTATTGCAATGTCAACAAAAAATAATACAACAAATATATTCTTTAGCACTATATTTGTTTGATATAAACCAGACCCATAAGCCATACACTTCCAATTGATATGCAAGCGAAGAGATACAACTTTGTCTTGACATATTGCTACAGAACCATAAACCACTCAGACCCATAAGAAAGGTTGAGATCAGTGTCCGAACTAGATGAAAAAGGACATATCTTCATTGGCATCAAGATTCTCAATACCCAAAGCACATCAACAGTGCAAAGGGTCTGGGCCAGTTCAAGCAGTTAAGCTATTTTCTACCACTAAATAGATAAAAAAATATTATATTTCTACCTTTCCTGAAACAGTCAAAAAGATTCCCACATCTATAATTACACTGAATTCATTCTAAAATCATTTCGCAGTGCCGCCCTTATAAAACAATATGATTTAAAGTTCTGTTAACATATTCTAAAATGCTTTTCTATGGGCTCAAATGGTGCGCACTAATAGCTAATGACATGTAGACACCACCAGACCTTGAAAGGGAGTTCGGTCTTACAGGAGGGAATATCTTTCATGGTGCCATGGGATTGGATTCGCTCTTCCTAATGCGACCTCCAAAAGATGGTACATTTCTTGCACCTTCAACTAATCATACACCGTGCAGTAGTCAAATTTCTGTATTGGATTTCTATGAATTCCCGATGTCATGAAAACAAAAAATACATAGATGTTACATGTTAGACAATCACTAAATGACAGAAAACCAGGCAACTCAAATGTTGCATTGCTATTCACATCTGTATTGGCAAGACAATTATCAAAATCAAATACAAATTTTCCTGAGTCACGAAGACCTTTGTCCTCAACCTGCCTTTGCAGTGATTATCACCAACTCATTAAGCATACTTCCAGGAAATTGATCTTCATATATATATGTATGCTAAGAAATAATCACCCTAAACAGATAAGAGAATGCAACTAGTATAAAGACTGGCTTCATTCTGGATTTTGTAGGAAATGAGTTCTCTACTCTGAAATCCTGTATGGCTAATTTACCAGGGATGGGAAAACATTAGTTAAACATCCCCTCAACAAAAATATGCCCATTAGCATTCATCTGATGGTCTTTCTTGAAGACAAGTTCATTCTAGAGCCTAGTAAGTAGTTTTTCTAAAATGGACCTTTAAGGGACCACTAATTTGTTGCACAACCCACATATATAATTTCCGTAAGGCTTGATCTGTTATACTAGAATTGCTAGAAGTCAAAGAACTCTTAGAATTCTATACACAATTGTTAAGACAACATGCTCTTGATAATAGGTTAACCCGCAGCTTTTTCATTGCTTTTTCACTTTATGAACTCTAGTAACCTGTATGCGGAATTCCACTGATTTAACTCTATAAAAGCATATTAAGAATTAAACGTGGACAGTACCTTGGTCCGGATTGAACAATTAATCATATTATTGCCGATTAAACAAGCCTCAATTAACAAAATCATTGAAACCCCCACAAACAATTCTTCAAACAGAACATAAGAAAACCAAGACTACGAAATGAACATAATTCTACACAAAAACATAAGCCTGGAAATTTCTCTATGCTTTCAAATGAAACATGTCTAATGGAACTACTTGTAAAAACATATATAATTCCATAGCAATCAAGGCAGAGGTGATTACAGGCTCTGATACCAAATGTAAACCTAAATTTATCTACATTATATTCTAATCACAAAATGAACATACGATAATTAAAGCGGAAGCAATAAAAGAGGTTGACTTTGTGTACGTCCAGCCATTGCAATTTGAAAGCTTAATCCTTGAGTATGCCCAATTTCTTAGTTGATATGAACTTTGGTTCCAAACCCTCCTTCTCACTTTTAGATGGTGTATTAAGTTATGAGAGTGAATTTGGTGACCTTAATTCACTGATTTTTGCTAACACTTCTGTTAACTAACTCTAGCCATCATAGAGTAGTTGGCATGATAGATATAGTTGGTGGTTTTCTAAAAATGGGAGAGACTAGTGGGGGTTACCTTGATCAGTTGTAACTTCCCAGCAAATGGATCACATTTTTTCCCCCTTAATTTTAGAAGGCTAATTTAGGGGCTCCTTGATTTGTAGAAGGGCTCCAATGTGAGGTAGGGTGACCCAAAAATGCGTTAAGGGGTGTCCTAGGGGCTCCAATCTCATATATTAAATGCCCATATTACCTTTCTTTTAATTAAAAAGTCTAATTTACCCTTCAATCAATTAAAACCTAAACCTAAACAAAACCTTTCCAAACCGTAAACCTCAAAATTTCTTTCCAATTTCTCCATCACTCTCATATCTTAACTTCTCCATCAGTTTCCCAACATAAACCCAATTTCTCCATCGAAATTCATCGTCGATTCGAAAAATTCTTCGTCGATTAAACTCCAAAAATTATGATGAAGAATCATACTAAAGGTGTAGAAGGTAGTAGTGATGCCAACCAAAATCAAATTTTTCAACCTAATCAAGAGATTGAAGAACAAATCGGTGGTGACAATCAAAATCAAACTCCGAAACAAACAATGGTGTATCTAAGGTATTGGACAAAACCCATGTTATTTTTAGAACCCAAAAGTGATTAATTGGCATGTTTGATTGATGTTTTTGTTAAAAAAATTGGTTACAGAAGAATTTACGGTTGGGTTCGACTGGAAAACCCAACCGTAAATGGTTTGTTCTTCATTTTACGGTTGGGTTTTCTTCAAAACCCAATCGTAAAACAGTGGGTAGGAGATGAAGAGAAATTTACGGTTGGGTTCGATTTTGAACCCAACCTTAAAAAAAATTGCGCAATTTTTTTTTTGAATTTTACAGTTGGGTTTTTCTCAAAACCCAACCGCAAACAAATTTGCACCAATTTTTGAACTTGAATTTTACGGTTGGGTTGGATTCATTTTTCCAACCGTAAATATTTCTGTGTATGTAAAAAAAAATTGTTGTGGATTATTTACGGTTGGGTTCGATTGGAAAACCCAACCGTAAATGCTTCTGCTTAGTTAAAAATTTTGGTGAGGATTATTTACGGTTGGGTTGGAGTGTCAATTCCCAACCGTAAATTCTTTTGTGTAGGTGGTTTATTATTTATGGTTGGGTTCTATATGTGAAACCCAACCGTAAAAAATTCTGAATTTTTAAATTGAAGTTGTTTGAGTTGAATTGCTTGGAAATTATCTAACTTGTATTGCTTGTATGTTGTAGAAACATAAGAAGAATATGGGGTAATAATTTAACACCTATTTCTTACACTCCAACCCTTCGCCACAGAGTTCATTTAGGAGTAGCTAATAGAGGCTTGAGAAAGATCCATAAGACGACTTTTGAGGTAGGGGGTGGTAGTTCTCCTCAACTTGCACAAGAGGAATACAATGTTTTCCAAGACTTGGAAGATCTACCTGTGTTCAGTGAAGGTGCTTTTGTGATTAGAGAACCATCACAAGAGCAACAATGTGAGGAAGAAGAGACGGACAGAGAACAATTTGTCCCTCAAGGCAAAGGTAAAGAAGTTGTTGTTGGTTCTACTGAACCAAGACTGAAGGAAAAAAAGCCAAAGAAGCAGCCAGAACCGAAAGGGAAGCATATTCCCAAAGGCAAAGACGTGTTGTGGCCTAAGAAGAGGAATGAGAGACTTGGGGTGAGGCCCTAGACAGGTCTGCTATATTATTTGGTTATCCCCATTCATGGGCTGCCAAAGTTGCTGAGACGAGGGTATTAATCTAAAAACTTCTCTTGTTTTGTAAATTTCCGTTTGTTTAACTTTAAGTTAAAAAAAATTATTTTTATTCTTTGTAGGATCATACACATGCGATCAAGAAATTGGTTCGTCACAGGGCTCAACATTGGCCCTTAGCTGAAGAATGTATGGTCGTCCAAGTTCTCGTAAATGGTACCGGGTTAGCTCCCGGAATTACCAATTCGATGTTGCTGTATGACAGTGTCACCTGCACAGCATTCAGGGAACGTTATTGGCCTGAAACCGATATGTTTCATCTCCCATTCGACGAGATGACAATAACGCGGATGATGTCCAGTCAATTCTTGGCTTACCAGTTGAAGGTAAATCTGTGTATGAAGATTTTGACAACAACATGTCATGGAGTGATCTTTGTGTCCTTGTCAAAGATACACTTGGATGGGAGAAGAGAGAATCCGAATCAGAGTATAAATTGGCTTGTGGAGATAAACCGGGGGCAGCAACGAAAAAAGGTCTAGGTATGACCAAGAAGATCTTGTTGCGCAGTCTCAGGGAGAAGTTTGGAGGAACCCGGAAGTTGGAAAAGGATGGGGTCTTCATAGATGAAACCAGAGCTATGTGAACAGCCAGAGCATATTTCCTATATATGCTCGGCACCATCTTCTTTGCTAACAACTCAGGAAATAGAGTCAACGCTCACTTTCTACAGTGGTTGACGGATGATCTCCAGAAGACGCATGAGTACTCATGGGGAACTTCCAGCCTGACTTACCTACTTGCCAACCTTAGAAAAGCTTCAAGGGTTAGGGGAACTGAGATTGCCGGGAATACTGGTCTTCTTCAAGTAATTTATTGTTGGAATTTCAATGTTTGAATTCAGATTATTTTTTTGCGTATTATCTTATGTTAATATTTATTATCTTCATAGGCATGGGTTTATGATCACTTTCCGAGCCTGGCTCCTAAAACGAAGTCGAACGGTGATGGTATTGGACCTACAGGAAATAAATTCATCTTCACCGGTACTCAGGCAAGGCATAAAGAAGTGCAGATAGCAAAGATGAGAAGTGAAATTGATGCTTTCACCGTTGAAGATGTTGTTTTTGATCCTTATGTGAAGATTAACATAGATGATGATGGAGATGTTGAAGATTTACGTCAATTCTCGGACGTGGAAGGCTACAACGGGCCTTTGTACCATCCGTCTGGGTTCGTGATGTGCAACCCCCGTCGAACTCTCCGCCAATGTGGCTATGTCCAAACCAAGGTAACACACGAAGCCTTTAAATTGTGTGTGAATGACTCGATGATCGAAGGCCCAAGCATCCTGCTCAACTACAACCCAACGCCTTCGGTCGTGGTTTGGAAAACCGCTATCAACCGGATTACCAAATCCAAATGCAGGAGGTAATTTCATCTCCGGGCACAAAAGAGGCTGCAGAAGATTACTTGGATTGGTATCGTCATTTTGGTCATCCAAATGTCATTAACATTGATCCAGAAACTATGAAAATACTTCAAAGGGGTGAAAGAAACAACACAGAAGATGGTTTTTGGAAGAAAGCATATTTCAATTTGGTATGTAAATTACTTTTGTTACTAATGTTTTTAAGATTTATTACTAAAGACTCAACCAACTTTTATTTTCATATGTGAATAGAAAAATAAGGTAAAAAAGAAAGCACTTGCATTGGCAGAGTCTATGATTCCATGCCTAAGTAGAGGTGATGTGATGACGTTTGACCAGTTAAAGAACCTGCAAGCCAAAATTGGGAAGCTTCATGAAGCAGACGAAGATGAGACTGTTCGAAGCTTAAAGAGGAGTAGAGCCGGTACAAGAGATGCGACTACTAGCCGAAGAAAGCCACAACCTAGTGACGAAGAGACACATGATGAAGCCGAGGATGTGCAACGTGGTGCTCGTACTCGTGGCGGTCATGCTGGTGCTCGTACTCGTGGCGGTGGTGCTTCTCCTCTTACTCGTTGTCCTAAGAGCAAAAAAGGAGCTCGTCAAACTCATCGACAATCTCCTCCTCCTTCTCCCTAACTCTATGTTTATTATAACAATTGCGTCAAACTAAGGGTTTTTTTTGTGGGTGTATTATATACATTATATAACACAATTTAGAATGTATGAGAAAGTTTTTATCTTTAATTTTTCTAGCTCATGTTTTATTTACAAAAATTTCAATTTGGAAACCAAGCAAAGGAAAAATCAAGTCAAAAAAAAAAAAAAAAATCATATTTACGGTTGGGTTTTGGCTGAAAACCCAACCGTAAAACTGTCATTTTTTTTATGCCAGACTTACGGTTGGGTTTTCACCCAAAACCCAACCGTAAATTCTCCT
>JAJJMC010015296.1:9374869-9389243 GCA_023531435.1 Papaver californicum | reverse complement strand
TCAATCTAGTTAAAATGATTGAATAAGTTTAAAAATTTGATTTTTAATCCCAAATTTTACCTTAAACTCAATGCTCCAAATATCAATTTTACGGTTGGGTTTTCAGCCAAAACCCAACCGTAAATTCTCCTGGATCATTCAAAATTGGATTCTAGTACTTGTGTTGTTTTCAATTTTTCTTTGTTTGAATTACCAATTTACCTTCAATCTAGTTAAAATGATTGAATAAGTTTAAAAATTTGATTTTTAATCCCAAATTTTACCTTAAACTCAATGCTCCAAATATCAATTTTACGGTTGGGTTTTCAGCCAAAACCCAACCGTAAATTCTCCTGGATCATTCAAAATTGGATTCTAGTACTTGTGTTGTTTTCGGTTTTTCTTTGTTCGAATGACCCGATTTACCTTCAATCTAGTTAAAATGATTGAATAAGTTTAAAAATTTGATTTTTAAACCCCAATTTTACCTTAAACTCAATGCTCCAAAAGATGTGTTACGGTTGGGTTGGGAAGCCTAAACTCAACCGTAAATTTTGGATGAAATTGTAAACTAAAATTGGTTTTTACGGTTGGTTTTTTTGGCAAATCCCAACCGTAAATCATCTCGGATAAGAATTTTTTTTTAGATTATTTACGGTTGGGTCCGATGCTAAAACCCAACCGTAAATAGCTTTTACGGTTGGGTTCGATATGAAATCCCAACCGTAAAATTCTCTGAATCAAAAATAAATCATCTTTTTGTCTGTAATTTCATCCAATTTGAGCCATTAAAAGACCAAGAGTTTAAGTTAGATGTATCCCAGTTATGCTCTGGTTGATTGAATCAAAATCTAGGGTTTTTAAAAAAAACCCTACAAAATTATCTTACATTTCTCTAATTTTTCTTCCCACCAAACCAAAAAGAAAAAAAATTGAATGATTTAATTAAGTTTAAAATTATTTTCGATTAATCATGATTAATTTAATCTGTTAACTAATTAGTTTTACTAACTAATCAGGATATTTTAGTCATTATGAAAATATGATGGATAAGGGATTTTTAAATTTTACTTCAAATATCTTTATTTCATCTTACTATGGGAGCCCCTCTACAAATGGGAGCCCCTAAATTAGCCTTCTAATTTTAGGTCATACGGAAAAAGTCTAACAGTGTGAACCCACACAAAATCGCCTTCGGCTGAGTATCTAACATTTTCTTCTGTTCTCACTTCTCACTCACCTCCCTCTCATCTCCCTGTCACTCTTACGACTGCAGGACAGTTGAGACTAAACCCTAATAAACCCCATGACAATGGTGCTGGTCTTTGCAAAGCTGGAATCGCCGGTGAAAGAAACCCATCAGTAGTAGTACCCAACTGCCTAGGTCGTCCAATCGCTTCGAAAAAATGGCTAATTGCAGACCAACTCCACACCTGCGAAGACCTAACATCAGTTTCCATTCGTCGCCCCTTTGATCGAGGTTACCTTATAAACCCATACCTACGAAAGAAATTTGGGAACGTATCTTCCCTTCATTACTTCACATTGATCCTACACATTCTACACTTCTTTTAGTTGAACCTTTATTTAATTTACCATCAATTTCAACGTTTTATTGATGAAATTGTTTTTGAAGATTTTGGATTGCAGTCTTTGTTTGTTGCTGATTCTCCTTCTCTAGTTCATTTATATGAAACGAGTCGGTGTCGTGGGAATGAATTGTTAGGGAAAGGCCAATGTTGTCTTGTTGTTGATTGTGGGTTTAGTTTTACTCATGCTGCTCCTGTTTTGCAAAATTTTACTTTTAATCATGGTGTTAAGAGACTTGATTTAGTTGGTAAAGCGTTGACGAATTATTTGAAAGAACTTGTTTCGTATCGGTCAATTAATGTTATGGATGAGACTTTCATTATGGACGATGTTAAGGAGAAGCTTTGTTTTTTTTCTCTTGATGTTCCGCGTGATCTTCAAATTGCCAGGTATGACCTATCATCTTATGGATTATCTGTTTTGTACCTTAGGAAATATAGAATTTATCGTCTTTATTTTGTGTTGGTTAATAGCATGCTATGGTTATCTGAATGAATGAAATATGGATGTAGAAATCAAAACAACATTCGTGGTCACTTGTATATATGAAGGTAGCTGATTAAAGGAAATGTTTGAAAGAATGGGTCATCTTGAACAGATTTATCTGTCCCCTGTATTTAGACATGATATGCTATCTTTTGCGGTAACAACAACTAAAATGCTGGTTTCTGCGGAACATAAGTGATGTTGTTGAGATGTTGAGTAGGATGATCAAATTATGGCAGTATGACTTGTTTGATATATGCAGGGAGAGGATGACTCTATATTGAGTACAGATAGGCCGTATAACATGATTAGCTTGATACAGACTGAGCATGAAACTGCTTATGGATACTTGTTTGTCATGTGAAGCGTATTTTGTACTTATATGATGATTTTAGAAGGAAGTTCCTCTAATTAGGCCTGACTTTGTAGAGGTTTTATCCTCTAAAATAGGAAAATGCTCTTTATCATGAACAAAATCGATCAGGTGGCTAGGCTTATTAGCTGATGCATACCGAATGGGACTGTTAGAGGCCTGCTGTTCCTTTTATGCATGTAATAGGTGCTATTGTTTTGATGATTCTTGCTCAGTTGAACTTAATCATGTTTTGGATTTGTAATCTCTAAATAATACTTACAGTGAGGGGTGGACTTTTTTGCCGTCTTTCCATGTTAAAATGGCGTAAAGTTCTGTTCAAATCACTAAATCAGTTATTAGAGTTGATATCTATTGGCCCTTATTTTCTTATGATAACTTGGCAATTTTCTCCCCAGTAAGAATTACACTGTTAACTCCATTGTGTGCTAATGTATTTACAGGAGTCGAGGAAAGGACAATCTGTTCAGGTCCTCATGTCCTTCCTGATGGTATCAAACATATGAAGGGTTTCGTAAAAGACCCAGATCAAGCAAAGAGATACCTCACTCTACCTGATGGGTTGCCTCTGGAAACAAATGAAGATATGAATCGTCCTCTGAGTAATAAAGAAAAAGCAGAAGAAAGGAAGAAAGTTGATTTGACAAAACATGTCATATTTTCTACCTTATTAATAGTAGTCTTGTGGGTAATGTTTGCATCTCATATTGCTTCCTTATTTCTGTACAGGAGTTTGACCTGACCAACAAGAGGTTTCTTGTTCCTGAGATGATTTTTCAACCCGCTGATTTGGGTTAGTAATTTGGTTCTCGTCTAGGATATTGTAAAATTTATTAAGATAAATGAATGTATGAAGCTATATACAAATGGTATGGGATGTAAGCATCAAGTATATATTGGTGTGTACAATTGTGATGAGCCTCTATGACTCATATGCTCGTCTGCACTTCAGTCATCATCACCAAGAATTAGCAAATTCTGATAAGACATATATTTTAAACTGGTACTATTGATAACCCAGAATTTTTCTATTTCTGTGCATCAGTTTGGGGTTAAGGAATATATCTGAATATGTTACTTACTACTTATGAGAGTAATTTCGTAGTAGGGAAAACTCACCAACATTTAGTCCTCAACTCATTTTAATATGGGTCTGCAATTATGATATGTAAGTGACATTTGCAGATGATGATTAACTCTTTCTTACAGTATGTTAGACAGATCTAGATGAGCTAAAAAAGAGCTCAAAGTGATCTTCAGTCTCTGAATTATTTTGGCAGGAATGAACCAAGCTGGACTAGCAGAATGCATTGCCCGAGCTGTTAATTCATGCCATCCTCATTTACATCCAGTACTCTATGAAAGGTTCTTCTACATTTTTCTTTTATTAACTCACTCATCAGAGTTTAAGTTTCAGGGAAATTTTGAATTATTCGTTGGAACGCTCATTCTTTTCTTTTTTGTGTTGGTAGCATCATTTTGACTGGGGGAAGCACTTTGTTTCCCGGTTTGCTCAAAGGCTGTAAGTTTCCTCTCACTCAGTCTTCTTCTATTAGTTACTTTTCTGACACTTAATCATCAGAGAATTTTGATTTAGTTTTAACTGCATGTAGAGAAAGGGACCTTCGGTCGCTCATTCCTGACGATTACCAAGTGAAGACTACTACTCAGGAAGAGTAAACTGCGCTCCCCTTTAGATTGCTTATTACATGTTTTATGAGTGTTCACCCCAAGTCCTGTCTGGTATAATCTCACTTTCTCTCTTATTACCTGCCAGTTCAATATTAGGCGTATGGAGAGGGGGGTCGCTTTTGGCATCTAGCCCAGATTTCGAGTCAACATGTGTCACAAAATCTGAATACGAGGAATATGGATCTGCTCGTTGTCGCAGAAGGTTTTTTCACTGAGCTGAGGTGAAAGGTTCATTCCTGATACTTCTATTTCTAGCTAACAACATGCATATGAAAAATGATTATCTCCTATTTTCTGGAGTCATAAAAAGAGTTTGTCCCATGCACATGTCTACATTTTGAGCTATTAACCCTTCTCTGAACATCTAATCACCAAGGATAATGCGAAACATGAACCTGTAAAGTGAAACAAACCATACGACTGACATTTCTCCACGTGCTTTCCTTCTTAAACCCTCTTCTTTAAGAGCATTTCCCTGATCCAGTAACTCATTCGTCAGTAACCCTTCAAATGGATACTTGAATTGTGCTATGTAATGCCTAAGTATCCAATAATTTTGCATCCCATTCTTTGATATGAACTAACCAAACAACAGAATGAATGATCCCATCACACCCAATATTATTGAGTTTCCCACTATGAAATTCGGCAGCGAAGCACTGAACAAACTATCTCAGAATTCACAGTATAGGAAATCAACCAAAGTAACAGCCATGAAACTCTTGATCAGAATACTTCAGATCCACAAACCATTATAATGGCACTAAGAACTAGAACCACTGCTCTTTAAATTGGTAAACACACATTTGCTAGAACCTGGACTCACAAGGTAACTGTTTCTCTTTTTTGTTTCTCTTTTTTGTTTCTCTTGAACTTGGAGTTGGTTCTTTCTCACCTTTTTGAAGGTCATCACATATTTGTAGAACAAGCTGCAGATTTATCAATCAACGAAAGAGAGGTTTATAGTAAATTCAGAGATCAATTGCAAGCATTGCTGAAGAAGAGGTTGCAAGTATCTCTATCTGCCAATGCAAACAAGTCATCTTCTGGCCCTTCTCATGCAACTTCCGTCAGTGGTTCTCTGGACGTACGAAACTCTGGGGGCTATATGGTATGGTTTTGAAGATGACTAATTTAAGTCAGTTGCTACCAGTGTATGATTTGTGGTCTTCTTAACAATAGATTCTTTAGCAGAAATGCTTGGTTTATGTTTGTTGTCTATTAGATCTTATTATATCTTTTAATGTATACATGATAAGTTTCAGGTTTTAGGTTTCCACTTTTGTTATGGTGTTGTAAATATCACTCTGTTCTGAAAAGTGAAAACATATTTGTGCTGGAATGAAAAATTACAGGTTCAAGCTTGCTGGGCTTCATCTGGTTTGTGTTTAAAAGGTTGAATTATATAAGCCACAACTAAATTGAATTTTCTTTAAATTTGCTTATAAGTTATTATATCCAAAAGAATTCCTCTGTCTGATATAGTTTTTGTGATGATCAATGTTCTAATCTATGTTGCCATTGATGTGGCACCTTGGTAAGGCTGAAACCGATACTTATATAGTGGACAATTTGCCCTCGTCATTCTGAAATTAGCAGCAAACACAGTATCTACCTGAAGGTCTAATTCCAATGTTTCAAAAAGTTTGTTGTGGAGTTCATGGGCAAGCACTCCAATATGATAGACCCATAACAGAGCTATTACTGCTTCTCAAAATGTTCATTTCAAGACCCCAACCAAACCAGGCTCAGTACTCTGCTTGTAAACTCCAAAATTCACTAAATTGTGCATCTCCAAAGGGCTTTTGGGAGGTTACCTTGCCAGGTTCCTTGAACAGAGCTAGGAGTGCTGGAACCAAAATCGAGGGGGTTGAATATAGTTAAATTTCTCTTCTTTATTTTTGGTTCATCTAATTTCTTGTCTTAGCAATCGAGTTCTTATTCCATTTTTCTTTATTTTGCTGGAACAGAGCTAAGGTTTTAATCTCTTCTTTCCAATCTGGTCTTGTATTTTTGTGCTCTGGTGTGTGCACAGAATCCTGAACTGTGACTCCGCGTAAGCGAGTAGATGCACCATCAAAATATCATCTTTAAAATTGGGTTCCAAGTATAGGCATGACAACTTACAGCAGAGTCTACATTGCTCTTAATGATCTAAAATAATACTAGTAGAAATTAAACAAGGGAACAATGGTGATTACAAAATTCAATAAATAACATTGGATTTCAAAACAGTAGATGATTCTTTTACCTGTACTTTTTTTCTTTCAATAATACAACTACTGGAGTAATACACTTGACATGGATTCTGACCAATGCAGTAAAAAAAAGATCTTCTTATGATTTCCACTACTGTCTCCACGATCTTTGGTACATCAAAACATATTAAAAAGAGCTTTCACAAACTTTTTTCAATACAGGTCTAACATCTACAGTCTTGTAATCTTGTTCCACATAAGTCCTTGGGAAGTACTCGAAGAAGGACCTATGAACACACTTAAGAACCTCAAGGATAGATTTAAGGGCTCTATCTTCATCGACAAAACTTTACAGGTCTTCCTTATTCAACTTGTGAGTGCCGGTTATCAAAGTGAAGTAGTTATACCTATTGATGTGTATTAAGTTTTCCCCGTTCTCTTTCCATACCGACGGGGTATCGTCGATAATGATAGTGTTCCTCTCATCTGCTCCCACCACCACATCAAGATTCTTCTGGTTTTCCTTTGTGGAACCATCTTTTGAAATAACCCTAGGCTTGAAGTAGACACTTTGGGGATCAAGTATTGTAACCATTTGTCTTGCATAACCGCGTGATCCCATCGTATATACATACAATGTGAACATAATACTGACTTCTTTAAGGAACTCCCTTGCGAAAGGTCTAAGTTTTGTGTATCTTCCGTTGTGATTGTATAAGTTAGTTCCACTATTATCGATATCCTCCATAGAAGAAACAACTCTGGCTTTCTGATTGAGATTTTCTTGTTCATCACCTGAGATATTTAAAATCTTTACAGAATGATGTAAGGTGTGATCTAGATCAAGAACCAGCCAAAATTTCTTATCCCTAAAAAAACAATTTGTTGAAAGTATTACCACATAATTTACTAAGGTTGGTTAATCTCTTATTTTCTTTTTGTTTATAACTCAATTGTGTGGTATGACAATTCATTACAGGATCAAATGCATACTTTATTCTTAGACTCTTCACCGATTTCTCTGCTTCTTCTTCAACATCCTTACGCTTCCGCTTTAAAATAACCAAAGTAACCATTGTCTTAATATTTGAATGGAGAGAAAAACACACTAACAAATTTCTTAGAAAAATAATGGAGTTAATCCAAAGAGCAGCATACCTCGTATATAAATTGATGTTACGAATTAGAGCTGAACAAGGAATAGAAATACAGAAGTTTAAGGTTTCCGCGTGATTATTATTTTGAGTTTCTATTTCTAAGTTTGGACTCTAGGGTATTAAGTTAGAGATATAGACACTAAATCGAAGTATTTTTGTTACAGGGAAACCTATTATTTGGTCCTACACAATTGGTATTTGGTCAAGAAGCGAGGAAATATCAATTTTGCACTATCTTTAGGCTTAGTATACAAGGTAGACAGGTAGTAAGTTATTTCCATCCGTTACCATATATTATTGGATTAAACCCAACATAAACATCCTAAAGGAATATGAAGCTTAATCTTTTCATTGATTAACAGATGTATATATACATTGAGTATAACAATAAATCCTATATTGTAGGATATTTAGTTTGAATAGATTACAGTAGAATACATCAATTGACTACCTTGTAGAATAGGATATACACAATTGCATTTGTTATGACTCACATCTATGGTCAGTACTACTTGATCTTGATGATTGTTGATGACTTGGTCTGTTATCACCCCCCCTCAAGCCGAGCACAGGAGAATCTCTGAGTGAGAGCTTGTAAGACAAGTTTTTATGCTTTGCTGCAGTTTGACTCTTTCTGAAGAAATCAGCAAGTTGATGTCGAGTAGATATGTAGACAACCTTTAATAGTCTACGATCCACTCTTTCTCGCACAAAATGGTAGTCCATTTGAACATGTTTTGTACGAGAATACAGGATAGGATTTAGAGCCATGTATGTAACACTGATGTTGTCGCAGTATAAGATAGGTGATTGCACTGTGACGAATGAAAAATCTTTGAGAAGATACTGAATCCATGTGATATCAGCTGATGTTAGTGCAAGTGCTCAATATTTTGCTTCGGTACTACTACGAGCAACTATAGGTTGCTTTTTAGATGCCCATAAGATGAGGTGATTTCCAAGAAAAACACAACTACCTGTAGTAGAACGATGCGTGTCTGGATTCCCTGCCCAATCGGCATCACTAAAAGATCTTAGCTGATACGACGATGTAGCATTAAAGTATAAACCACAACCTAAAGTGCCTTTGAGATATCACAGTATTCTCTTAACTGCAAGAAAGTGAACGTCAGTAGGGGAATGCATGAATTGACTAACTTAATTCACCGAATAAGTTATATCCGGTCTAGTCAGCGTGAGATACTATAAATCTCCAACTAAACTATGATACAAAGTAATATCATTAAACAAAACACCATTAAAAATAGATAGTTTTCCTCCAGAAGAACATGGGGTGGACACATGCTTAGTATTGATAAGATCGACTTGTTTGAGAATGTCAAGTGTGTAACGATTTTGGGTAAGATGAAGCCGAGATTCGGCCCTTGTGATTTCCATACCTAAGAAGTAATGTAAATCACCAAGATCAGTCATAGAAAACTCTTTAAGAAGATCATCAATAAGAGTGTGCAAAGAAGGATCAGAACCTGTTAATAAGATGTCATCAACATAAAGAAGCAAGACCAAAATTCCTTTACTAGATTGACGAGTAAAAAGAGATGAATCTGATTTGGAAGCTACAAATCCAAGGTCAAATAGAAAAAGTAAACTTTGAGAGGTGCTTGTTTGAGACCATACAATGCTTTATTGAGTTTGCAAACATGAGTAGGATTTTGTTTATCAGTATAGCCAGGGGGTTGGACCATATACACGTGTCTATCTATAAGGCCATGAAGAAAAACATTTTTGACATCTAGTTGTCGAATAGGCCATGAAGAAGTGACCGCAATGATTAAAACAAGTCGGATAGTAACAGGTTTTACAACCGGACTAAAGGTTTCTTCATAATTGAGTCCATATTTTTGAGAATATCCTTTGGCTACAAGACGCGCTTTATAACGATCAATAATGCCATCAGATTTATATTTAATCCTATATACCCATTTACATCCAATTAAATTCATACCAGGTTGATTTGGAACATAAGACAAGTATTATTGGATAGAAGAGCACTGAATTCATCATCCATGGATATCTGCCATTTTGGATCTTTGGAAGCAATAGTAAAACAAGTAGGTTCAGAGGGTAAGTCCTTCATAACATTAAGAAAGCACTATGGAATAAGATGTTTTGTAGCAAGAAGAGAAAAAAGAACTTTTGGTTTGCTAATACCTGATCGAGATCTGGGGACAATGGTACGTTGAGGAGGAGCTGGTACAGGGGATGCTGGTGTTAATACTGCTGTACTATCTGCTTGATCAAGATTATGGGGTGTTGTAGATGTTGTTGGAGTATCTTGAAGTTGTGGAATGACCGAAGCATCTTAAGAATTTGGAATTACATATGTGGTAGGGACAGAAGAAGTATTACTTGATTGTGAAAGAGAAGTGGTCGAGACAATTGGTGTGGTGTTTTCATCACGAGAATAAATAGGATTTAGGAGTTTTGGTTTGGTGGGATAGATGCATTAGGAAGAGAAATATTAGGAATGCGTAAACAACTGGATAGGGAAGAATTTTGGAGATGATTTGCTGGGTGGATACGGTTGGTGTGAGTGGTTGGAATTTGAATGGGAAGACCATCAAGCAAAAAAATGGTAATGGGTTCAGGAATAGGTGTAACTTCAGTAGTTGTTTACGCAAAGGGAAAGAATTTCTCATCGAAAATAAGATCCCGAGAAATGTAAACTCGGTATGATATTGGTTCAAAACATTTGTAACCTTTATGACTATCACCGTAGCCTAAGAAGACGCATGATTTTGTTTTTGAATCCATTTTGTTTTGACGATAGGGAACAAGAAATGGATAACACCGACAACCAAAAACCTTAAAAAATTATAATCAGGAAAGCGATTATAGAGTTTGGCATATGGAGAGGAACCTTGCAAAACTTTGGTGGGCATTATATTTATCAAGTAGACAACAGTAGCAAAAGCATCAGGCTACATTTTGGTAGTGAACTTTGATAAAGAAGAGTGAGTCCAGTTTCTATTATATGCCAAATTTTACATTCCGCTACACCATTTTGTTGAGTTGTATGGGGACATAAAAATTGATAGAAAATTCCATTGGAAACTAAGTAATCACGAAGACAGTGAGAAACATACTCACCACCACCATCACTCTGCAAGATTTTTATAAAAGCGGCAAAACGGTTTTCAATAAGTGTTTTAAAAAATCTAAAACATTGATACACCTGTGATTTATTATGTAAGAAATATAACCAAGTAAATCTTGAACAATCATCCATAAGAAACAAAAAATAGCAAAAACCAGACTTAGAGGTTACTGGAGCTGGACTCCAAAGATCAGAATGGATTTTGAATAATACTCCATTGGATTTATTTTTATTCAAGATAAAAGAGAGCTGATGATGTTTTACATGACTATAACTATCACAAAGACCTGAAAGTTTGAGTTTGCTTAAAGATATAGAGTTATTTGAGGCTAAGGAACGAAGAACTTGAAGATGAGGATGTCCCAGTCTCATGTGCCAAACATCAGTTGTAGTTTTCACATCCACATTGGCACTAATAATAGGAGTAGAAGAATAGCTAGGCAATTGATTAGTCAGAAGTTGATAGAGACCGCCCTTATTAGGACCTTGCAGCAGTATTTTCCCTATTACCCAGTCCTGAACAACAAAACCATTGCATTCAAAGGTAATAGAACGATCAGAATCTTTTGTAAGTTGAGAAATAGATCTAAGGTTCTTTTGAATGGTAGGGACATGAAGAACATTCTGAAGAGAAACTTTATGAAATAGAGTTTGTAAATTGATATTACCAGTATGTAGAATAGGAAGGAGATTACCATTTCCCACTGCAACGTGTTCTGTACCCTGATAGTTCACTCGATTATTCACCATTTGACTATCATCTGCAGTCAGATGATGTGTAGCACTGGAGTCGGGTACCAATGTTGATCGTAAGGAGTACTGATAAGTTGCATCGCAGTAAATGTTTTGGGAAGATCCGCCGCCTGGTAAGAGTAATCAAAACGATTGGGACACTGAAGGGCAGAGTGTCCATTTTGCTACACACTTGACAAATTGAGTTAGTTCCATAAAACGGAGGTGGTGAGCCAAGGATTGATGGTTGTGCAGTAAAACCATACTGGTTATTTCCACCTGCATAATGATTATTTCCATGTGTAAAATTATTATTTCCACGACCATGATTTCGGCCTCCTCCTCGATTACCACGGCCATAACCACCACGATTATAAAAATTATTAGGTTGATTGTTCAGCTGGTTGCGGTTGAAGTTGTTGCTATTGTTGTGGGATGAAAGATTAGTTGTCGTTTGAGTACGAGCAATAAGAGCAGAAGTTTGAGAATTTTTTAATATGAGATTTTGAGATTGGAGTTGTCTTACTTCATGATTTATGAGAAGAGGATAGAGCTCAGCAAGGGTTGGAAGAGTTTGTCTAGTTTCTATATCTGTTACAAATTGATCATATTCAGAACCTAGACCCGTAGAGTATGTTGAACAAGCATAGGATCAGAAACAGGAGTAGGAGTGTAGGCAAGAGAATCAGATAGGGTTCTTGTGTTTGTGAAATAGTCATTGATGGATCTACTGCCTCTTTGGATCTGCTGTAGTTGTGTGAGAAGTTGATGGGTACGAGCAGTTATTTGAGTTGTGAAAGCCTTTTCTAGGTAAAGATAAAGTTGAAGAGAGGATTCGAATGCTGGAGTTCGAGCTAGAAGAGTTGTAGAAAAAGTAGCTTGAAGAAATTTGAGAAAGATTAAGTCAGCTTTACGCCATTGTAAGTAGGAAGGGTTTGGGATTTTAACATCGGTAGAGTCTAAAATTTCATTTGCTGGGGTGCAATGGACGAGTCTAGAATAGGATATACACAGCTGCATTTGTTATGACACATCTATGGTCAGTACTACTTGCTGTTGATGACTTGGTCTATTATCACATCCTACAATACATATATAAAGATTGTGTACCATAAAGAACACAAAATCATGAAACAAAAACATAAATCCCAATCTCTGTGGAGAAATTAATTACCAGTTTAATATTGCTGCTTCACAATTTCACCATCAACTTTTCCTGTAATCATGGTCACGTAGTTATACTCTTAACAGAAGAAAAAAGAAAAGAAAAAACAGTGTAATAAATTTTTTGAGATGGACCTGAAAGGACAAAAACTACTAAAGCCAACATATACGGATAAAACGTACTGAAAAAGGTTTTAGCGTAGCTATACCTGCACTGTGTTTTGGTAGTTGTTAACTGTTAGGATCGATGCTATAAGAAAACAATACGAAAACGAAAAACAAGAACACAAGATTTATTTGGTTCACCTAAATTTGACTACGTCCAAGGAACGGCTGCGATTTTTACTATGATCTTAAAACGAGTTCCAGAGGAATATAATGATCGGGACGTCAGTCGGATCGAATCAAGTACGAAACTGGATCGTACACTACCAGACTCCACGGACACGTAACAGTTAACTTACGTGCAATAAGAAATTTTTGAAAGTAAAAACAAAACAAGAAACCTTTTGTGCCATTTTCACTTAAAATATTTGAAAGGACAACATATATGGAAAGACAGAAGAAAAAAAATCATTAAGCACTCAAAAGAGGTTAAAATAGGACCAGTAGATTTATCAATATCACTTGATCAGTCAGGTTGATATTTGATTTATCTACTGACAAAATTAATTAGCCATACATACTAACTAAGAAGATTCAAAAGGAGAAATCCTTTGCTTGATAGGCCATATGATCACCAACTTTGCTACCTCTGCTAGACATGAGAAAGAAAAAAACACTACTATGCTAAAAGACAGCACGTACTTGCAGCTAGACATGAGAGAAAGAGACACTACTTGCTAGAAACTTAATCAATTAAGAAGTGACTTTGATCCCCTCCTCTTGGTGTTTGGACGTTTACCAACGAGTGAAGGGAAAGAACCTGGAGTAGAACCATTCCGAGGTGGAGAAAATAAAACTGGCAAGAATTCATCCGTTTCACAACGAAAATACGAGTTTTTAAATCTCCCCACAAGCCCATCTTTGCCCTGCAATAGTATTAATTACACATTAATGAGCAAATCCAAAAGGACTAGGGTGTACTGAAATGTTGATAAATGTTATATTACCTGAATCCTAGAGGGACATATCTTGCAGATTTTAGGTGACTGGAAGGTAGAACTTTTCCAGCAGAAGTTCTCAAAAGCATTGTAAAATCTCTAAGCAGCAATACAAGTAGTGAAGTTGAGAAATGCATAGCCTAGGTTACTCTTCCTTCTGTTAAGGATGAAAATATCACAACATTAAGACAAACAAAAATATTACTAAGTGTAGTAGTAGTAGCAGCTTAATTAATGGTTGATGTACATACTTGAAATCCACAGGCAGGTAAAGGAAATCATATTCAGAAAGAGTTGTTGAATCTGAAGGAGATGAGTTATCATCATGGTTTAACATTCTCATGGCTTTTTTGTTCTCATCTATACAATGCTGGTCCACAATTCTGATCAGCATCCTCCTACAGTGTTATTTGTAGACAAAATACTAAGCAAAAAAACATAAATGGAAAATAGAAGAAGAGACAGAAAGAGAACCTTAATCCGTTAGGAATATGTCTCATCATAACACTAGTAATACTACTGGTTAGAGTTGTTTTTGTTGTTGTCTTCTTGTTTGCTGCAGCTGGCCCCTTTGGATTAGGACGAGACAAATAAACTCCAGTACCAGAACTAGTATTATTAACTAATTCATGGTTTGAATACTTGTTACTACTTCCGTGATTATCTTCAATCATCTTAACTTGATGATGTTGTCTAGGAACAAATCTGCTGCCAGAACCAAATGGGACTGATAATGATGGCCTCCTTGTGCGACTACTGTTACGATATAATGATGATGTTGG
>JAJJMC010015296.1:9198335-9369869 GCA_023531435.1 Papaver californicum | reverse complement strand
TGAATCACACAAAATCAAACTTTCAATTCGTGATTTCATCTAATTTGAGCCATAAAATGATCAAGATTTTAATCTAGAAAGACCTAAATGGTTACTATGGTTGATTAAATCAAAAACTAGGGTTTAAAAAAAAACGAAATTTTTTTCTCACATTTCATCTAGTTTTTCATCCCCAAATCACAAATCAAAAAAAAAAAAAATTTGTTTCAATTTGTGTTAGTCAAAGATTAAGTTTAATTAACCATGATTAGCTTAATTAAATTTTCACTATTTAAGGTAATTAACATATTAATAAAGGGTGATTTGGGTATTGTGAAAATATTATGGATAAGGGGTTTTTGAGTTTTACTTCATAGTGTCCCTATTTCGTCTTATTATTGGAGCCCTCTATTGATGTTGGAGCCCCTATATCAGGCTTCTTTACAAGGTCATTCGCATTATAAAGATACTAAATTTTAATTTTGCTTTTATTTATAATATATTTGTGTTAACAAAAAGTATTAATTTTTTTCCTTATCCACAAAAGAAAATACACATTTTCCTACTTTCTATACAAAATATTATTTTTATTTTTCATCTCAAGCCATTTATAATATCTTCCTTGAAAATAGAAGAAGCTAACAATAAATATCAACTCTCGTTTTGTGTTGCTGAGGCATGTACCTGATTTTCAAGTCACTTTTGTAAACCGAAGTGAACTTAGGAGCCGAGTGACGTAACGTGCGTCAATGCTACTAAATGCCAGCACCTTCTAGGCCTTTTAGGGCTCTGACGGTCTATCTTTGTTTGCATCCCCCTGGTCTTGGGAAGAGTGCTCTATCAACGGTTTGTTGTTGGCTTCGATGATATACTAGTACCGCTCTGCGCTAACGCTTTCCCACCGGTTCGTTTAGGTATTGTTGGAATTACATGACGCGGAACATCGTGAGGTAAAGCTTAAACCCTGGTCGAAGCGAAGCGCATGCAATGAGGGAAGAGAAAGACCACCAATGCATGTTTTTTTTTTTGCATTGGGCTCTTTCATCAACTGATATAAATATCAGATAGTCCGTCATACTTTTTTTTAACAGAAAGATGTTGCGGAAACATGGCAATTAGGATATCAAGATGCAGTTACACCTATGATACAACTACAAAATGGTTCGCGCTTTACGATACTCTCCCTTTTATTGAAAGTTTTGACTCTTCGCATTTACGAAGTTTTGGGCACAAATCCCAACAAAAATAATAGGTAAGAAAGTTTTCCTTTTCGGTAATGAATTATCTAGTAAACTCGACTGGAAAAAGGCATAAGAAAAGACGAAACTTTATGAAGACATGAATTTGGTCTCTTGACTTTCGTTTGGGCCATGGCGGCCAGTGCTCCTAAGATCATAGAAGCAATGCTGCAGAAAAAGAAGATTTGTTACGATGTAGCTCCATAGGAACCATAAATCGAAAGACCCAGGAGGCCTAGTGTTTTCACCCGTTGAGCCTGCTTATGCAAGCTGAGGCTCAATTTGATGGATTCCCCGACCACATGCCTATTTGAATTCAGATAATCATCCGGAGAAGTGGGGTTGGGGCTTACTCCCGCCAAAGCGTCTCCTCTTCTTCTTCGGGTTTCGCGCTCAGCCAGGTAATAGGAAACCAGAAGCATAACGAGCGGCTTGAGGCCACCGCGATCCAGTAGAGACAGCTTCGAGCTATAGCTTGCATTGGAGAGGCTGAAGAAAAAGAGTTCAGTTTTCTGGCGAGTCAATCTGGAAAAAAATATTTCAATAATACGGGTGTTGTCGTGCCATAAAGGACGTGCCTTAATCCAATAACTGTATAAACACATTCTCTCGTTTAACCGTTAAGTTTAGATTTTAGTAAGAGTACTTAATTGAATTAGTTTCCATTATCAAAGTCAGTCTCACTTATAGAGCCAAATGGGTAGAGTTTTACAGTTATCTAAAGATTTTAAAAGTCCCACAAGAATGGAAGCAAGACCAATACTAAGGCTAACGGCTATGGAGACAAGATTCAAGATTCAACTTCTCTTACACGTCAGATTGAATCAACTTCTAACCACTACGGTTATTCCATTGTTGTGCCAAATCGTTTGTCGCATTGTGCCAAATCATTTGTGGCACACGATGTTGTTTGAGGCAAACAATTGGGCACAAATAGAAATATTCGTACGGAATATTCTTTTTACGCCAAATGGTAAGGCGCAAATAAGAATGTTTTTATAGGATATTCTTTTTTACGTCCTTTCATTTACCATAAAAGTAAAATCCGATGCGCCAAACCATTGGGCGCACCAGAGTTGATTCAAGTTCACGTTCAAGCAAGTGCTTGAACGCTACCTTGAATCACAGGATTAGATGACGGTCTTGCAAGTGCCTAAGTACATAAGTTACTAGTACCACGATAAGACATAACGTTATTTCCTTTTGAAAGGTACATATTTTATTTTATGATAACCACTTAAACTTGTACACTCCCGTCTAAGTTATATAGACATAGTTTTAATTTTGGTTGTCCATCTATATAGGCATAGTTCTAATTTCTAGATAGCTTTTTTTATGTATACCCTTATTTATGATAGTAGTATACACTAAAACTGATTTAATGTTTCCAATTTTCATTAAAAAGTAAGGGGTAATATATGAAAAATGATAGATTTTATAAATCTCGTATTTTTTTAATCTAAAATATTCTCTTCTATGCCTATATAACTTGGACGGAGGAAGTATATTTTAATAATTGATATTACTCCCTCCATCCCTAATATAAAAGCATAGAAGTGAAATTTTATAGTCCCAGTAGATAGGCAGAAAACCAATTCCAATGTGGTTTCTTCCATATATACTTTTATTAAAAAATAAGGGTTTTAATTCAACAAACTTAGTTAATATTGTTTATGGTATTCCCAAGGGTAATTATAATACTCCAATATTTTATTGAGATAAAAACTTTTAATATGGTTGATATTTTCATATTTTTTAAGTATATCTAATTAATGGTATTAGAATTTGATATGAGCAAAT
The DNA here is from genome assembly GCA_023531435.1 of Papaver californicum. Lineage (NCBI taxonomy): Eukaryota > Viridiplantae > Streptophyta > Magnoliopsida > Ranunculales > Papaveraceae > Papaver > Papaver californicum. The sequence goes on along the minus strand of JAJJMC010015296.1, from coordinate 9,366,852 downwards.
AAGGTAAAAATAGAAAATTTATTTATAAAATTAAAGTCTAAGAGAAACTACCTTTGTCGCTTTTATATTGGGGACAAAGGGAGTAATTGTTTTTAATTTTTGAACGATGTTAGCTTTTTTTGCAAATATTAGTTTTTTATGGATGGATTTTTCGTTTATTTTAGGATTGCGTGCATTTGAATAGTTTTGATTTTATATATTTGTGTTAACCTCTTTATGTTGTTTAGGGTAAGATTTCTAGTCTCTTAAATCAAGAAAATACCTAGGTTTTAAAGCATCTCTAATTCTAGGGGTTAAGGTCATCCTATGTGGAGGTCTAAATATTTATTAATTTTTGGTGAGTCATCACTATATGAAAAAAAATTAAAATAAACTTTTCACCTTAAACTTCATCTTCAATGCTCAAAGTCTTATTTAACTAAATTTATTTAAATTTAGAAATAAAATAATGATGTGAACTTAAGACCTAAGGTCACGCATTCACCCCACTTAACCATGTCATCTTTCTTTATGACTTTGCTGACCTTTGCATTGGAGATGAAAATTTGGTGAAAAAATATCTTGAATCCTAGGTTATATTTTTCTTAAACCTTGACCCGTTACATTGGAGATGCTCTTATAGAGATTTAAAATTACTCTTATCTAAAATAAAAAAGGAAAAAAAAAAAGCAAAGCAGTAGGAATTTTGTTGATATCAAGATAAATGTTGATTAACTTTGTTGATAATAAAAAGTACTCCCTCTGTTCTACGTTAGATGAGGGTTTTGAGTTTTTCTCATGGTTTACAATAAATGAAGGTAGGATTGTTAATGGGTTCCCATTTAACTGGAACCGGACCAGAACTAAATAAATTGGGTCCGCGTTTTAAGATTGGACCCATTAACAATATTAGTACCCGACGGATGAAATCGTCATGAAGCGATAAGCTTTCGGGTCCTACCATGTACCCGCGAGTACCGGGTACCCAATTATGACTTATTTTTTGTTAATTTACTCTGAATTTTAAAGTTTCGCCTAGTTTTGTTTGGATTTTTTTTGAATTTTTTCTAAGATTTTATATAGATATATAGATAACTTCATATACAAATTTATTAGATTCAAGCCAGCATGAAGAAGATAAAATAAATTAATCAATAGATATAGTTGACTTCGAAAGACCCAACGGGTACCCGAACCCGACGAGTATTAAGGTTTTTAATCGGATTTGGTTTCGGATCCACTAAATTTGGACCGGACCTGAAACCGTTAGGATCCAGACTCGCCTTTTTTAATTGACTCTGGTTCCGGGTCTAGTGGTACCCGGGAGGAACCGGACCCGTTGAAAGCCCTAAATGAGGGTTTTCATATTTTCTCCAAATATTTTCCTACCCTGTTTTAAAATAATACATAATTATAGGAAATTGTATATGCTCAATTTTTTAAATAACTTTATTAAATACTCTAATGTATATTTCTAAACATTTTTCATCTCTACGAGTAAAAACTAGGAGGCTTAAATGTTTTAGGAAGGTATCATTAAGGGTTATTTCGAAAAAAAACTAGTCTCTTTCATTTTTCTTAATCTGCATGAAAACTCTAAGTCTAAAGTGGAACGGAGGAAATAATAAATAATCATGTCTGCTAACATGGAGATATCAAATGATAATATTCTGGGAAATATCAAAATTATCACCGTTATTATAGGGAATTTACTATGAAAAAAATATGTAATTCTAAAAATTTAGAGTTTCTACGATGTATTTCGTTTATCCCCAATATAAAGGCGGTAAAGAGAGTTTCTCTCATATTAAGAATTTTTTTTGTTATTATAATTTTTTTATTCTTACCTCATTTACCTCTATCAAATTCTTGTACAATTAATTTGATTTTTTAGATAATATAGAAAACATCAACCAAGGATTTTTATCCTAATAAAATATTAGAGCAGTGTAATTATTCTTGGAAATACCAGAAGCATTAACTAAATTTGTTGATACCCATACTCTTCAATAAAGGTATATATCAGGGGTGGAGGCAGCCCAAAGCAAGGATAGGCACTTGCCTACCCTTGGCTGCCCCATTTGTCCACTTTGTTATAAATTTAAGCCTAAATGAAGAAATAAAAAAGTTTTGCCTACCCTTTAACATGGAAACGTAGTTAGTCTAATACAAATTCCATGAACTCTCCTTTTGATAAGTGATATAACTGAATTATTTTATGAAAACTTTGAAGACTTGAATCATTTAGAGATCAGATTGTATTAAACCCTTGTTGTTGCTAATGCTCAATTGTTAGTGTCTCATAATTTACATCACAAGGTATATTTTCTCTCAATTTTATTTTGAAATTTGGATCTAAATTGTGAAGACTTGTCTAGCTTATAAATTGATCGATTGTGTTTTTCTTTTACCAAATGGAAATTCAGTATAGTCTATATATTAAGAACTCTTGATTCCTCTCCCTTGATTTCAGTTGATTATGAATTTGTTGAAAACTAAAATCATGATGTATGTTATGTTTTGGGGGTTTGAGTATAATTTGTTTTCTAATGAAAATATAGGGGTTGGGTGTTTATTATTTCTACTTAACTAGTGTTTGATCAAGTTTAATTTATTTATTTTGAGAATTAGGTTTTCTTTCTCGAATAATTTAGACCTTGACTAGAAAAACAAGATTGTTGTGTTGCTTGTTAGCTTGTTAACAATTTCAGCTTATTACCTAATTGATATTGTACAATACAGTTAGAGTTGCTACCTTAAAATTCTAAGTTAAGTTCTCAATATTTGTTTCATTCTTTGTTTATTGTTAAGAATATTGGATTTGTATAGCTAGGTGAATTAAATTTGGTAATCCCATTATTTGTTTCAAGCAACTATGTATAAATTCATAAATGATATATCTTCTTCTTCGAATACTCCGAATCCATTGAGAATCCACAATTGACTCTGGTAATCTCATTATTTGTTAATACTGCATATAATGGTTGTTTTTTTTTGGGCTTTTATGGATTCTTGAAATATACCACATGATGCATACAATCATCGAATTGGACGACAATATACGGTCGAATAATTGACAAGCTAACATGTATTTTTGTATTGTATATTTTATTGTTATCAAACATTATTAGGCGATTATAATACCATCTTTCATGTGTAATTGGATTATTTTTTTTACCTCTTCTCTTGAAATCCTGCGCCCTGGTATATATATGAAAGAAACCATATTGAAATTGGTTTTTTGCCTATCGATTGGGACTAGAAAATTTCACTTTTCCATCTTTATATTGGGTACAGAAGGAGTATTTATGTAGTACAAAATGTATCTTGGAATTTACAAAGTCATTGACATTTTAAAGATGTTAAATATTGTTTTTACGTTTATTTATGAACATTTATATCGATAAAATAATTTAATATCTTTTTTTATCAACAAAAATAAATACACATTCCACCATTTTCTATGCAAAACATTACTTTTATTTTTCATCACAAAGTCATTTATAATGCCTCCGCTGGAAATGGAAGATGGTTCTACTGATTTGAGGAAACTAGCAACATATTCCGTACGTCCAAGTTATATAGGCATAAAACAGGTTTGTATTAGATTAAAAAAAATAGAAGTTATAAAACATCTATTTATTTTCCTATATTATCCTTTCCTTTTTGATGAAAACTAGAAATATTAAATTAGTTTTAGTGTAATACTAATATCATTAATAAAGGTATATATGAAAAAAACTATCTAGGAATTAGAACCATGCCTATCTAGATGGACAACCAAAAATAAGAATTTTGCCTATATAATTAACTTGGACGGAGGGAGTACTGTATGTTATTTTAAGTCGGTTGTAAAGATTTTTATTTTTGGTCAAACTCTACCTTAAGTAAACTTGTTCCTAAAGTTTAGGAACTTAAGAGCCAAGTTAGGAAAACTTGTTCCCAAAGTTAAGGTTTCTTAAGGGCTAAGTTTGTGTCTCTATAAATAGGAGTAGAGTTGGAGGTTTGTAGACAATCCAACCTAGAAGAGTGGTAAAACCTTGTGCTTAGGTTTTTGGTCTCTTTGTTGCGAGGGTTGAGTGCTACTGTGAAGGTCAATATCAGTGTGAGAGAAAACTTATAGAAAGAGGATTTTGGTATTTTAGTGTTTAGGGTTTAGGGCTTTGCCCTAAACCAGGTTTCTATAGAGTTTCCATGTTTCTTCTCTGTTACTAGCAACTGTGAAGAAGGTGTAGAAGAGAAGACATGAGGTTGGTTTAAAGAATGGTTTAGAGAGTTTATTTCTAAGGTTTCTTCAATGGTGTTCTCGGGTATGACTTGTTAACTTTTTGTGTTTGAGTTTTCTTTTTTGGGTTGTGGAAAGAGCATGTTATGATCTTTGATTGTAATGAAAGTTTTCTGCTAGTGTTGGCCGTGGATGTAGCATGTAAAGGTGAATCACATGTATCTTGTGTTGTGATTGTGTGCTTGTTATCTTTTGTCTCTCTTATTATTTTTTCTTGTTTAGTTCAAATCACCAATTTTATAATCCTATATTCTACTGCGCTAGGTGCCAATTTCCCCAACACTGCATACATTACTAGAAAGCTCTACGGCTATCTAAAGAGCTCAAAAGTCCCACGTGAACGAAAGTAAAAGCAGCACTAGCTAAAGTTCCAACTACAACCTAAGTAGTACCACTATGAAGGCATAACGTGATAAATACCCCCCACAAAGTCATTGACTCCCCCTTCCCCCCACAGAGTCATTAGACTCAGTTAGAAGGAACCCTGACAAAGTTACATTCCGGGAACATCATATTAGGAATAGAACATGCCATGTCATAGGATTGCCACTTGAGTGGTTTTATGGGTGCATCATTACTGTAAAAAACTAGAAGAGGGCATGTGTTACCGTGAATAGCTCTAAAGATAATTTAAATAAATTATTTTATCAAAGTGTTGGATAATAATTTTACTAATATAAAGAAAATATTTATTTTTTATTGGTCTAGTTCTGATATTATAAAAATAATCTCTGACATCATCAATACCATTATATATATATATATTTAAGATTAAAATTGTATATTAAATATATATTTAAATATTTATAAAAATACTATTATTTTAAAAATAAATTAAAAAACTTTAAAGTTCTATATCTTTTAATATATAAATCGAATTTTTATAAAATTTATATATTTAAAAAGATTTTTAATTCTCCACATAAATAAGTATAAATAAAAACATCAAATTTTTAGTTTTAAAAAATAAATTTTTATTGTTTAAATTTTATATTATTGAAAGAGCCTAATACAAATATGTACATAGCACATATTTTACTACTAGTATTAACAATAATAATAATTTGCATCAACGATTTGTCAAATCAAGTATATTGCCCTCTGGCTTTCGCTTTACATTAAAGATCAACAAAACTTCCCTCTTCCCTCCGATATGAAATGGTGTCAGCGGGTCTATATAAGATCAACCATGTTACATCACCATCACCAACTCTTTGACCTAAATGACAGACTAGTGAAGCTAGCTGCATATACGTACCAAAAATAGTTGTAAACATAGCTATACCTGCACTGTTTTTCTATAAGTTGTTAACTTGCATGTAAAAAAGAAAATTTTGAAAAAGAAACAAAATAAAAAACATTCTGGGCGGATATGATTTTCTTTTTGCAAAAACAAACATTTGCCAAAATCTTATCTAAACAAATCAGATGTTCAGGACTGTTGTTGGAAAGCTACTGTTTTTCTTAGTATTAGCAGTACTATAAGATCAGAATTTTGGTCAAAAGTTGTCTTCTGGTAGTAGCTAGCTATAGGGCAAGACACTTCTAGTACTAGTACTACTGATTAACTTCCAAACACGGGTGGGTGTCGTCAGAAGTAACATTCCTAGAAAACACCAAAGACAACATTAATGGAAAGAGTTGCTAGACTCGAGAGAGAGACACTGATTGATCCTTGTTATGCATCAAAGATTGAGATTGATCCTCTTAATTATGTATATGCATCCCCATCCTCCTGCTCCTCCTCTTTTGACGCTTACCAACGAGTGAAGGGAAAATACGTGAAGTAGAACCATTCCGAGGTGGAGAAAACGAAATTGGCAAGAACTCGTCTCTGTCACACTTAGTTCTTTTTGTTCTGCAACTTGTAAAGTTGACATGTGTCAATCATGCATCAATACTCACTATTACTCTTTATCGAGTCATGCTTTTCCGCAACCTGCTGTCAGTCGAGCAGTTAAAGCTGTCTGTCTTGATCAGTGTACTTTACTTTCCCGCAACCTACGTGTCGGTCAGGCAGCAAGGCTATCTGTTTTGAGCAGTGTGCCTTACTTTCCCGCAACCCACGTGTTGGTCATTCATTAATGCTATCAGGTTCAAACTTTATCGAGTTTGCTCAATTCAATGCTTTAAAAGGCTTTGTTCCAGTGTTTCTCGTCTCATCGTAGCTCGTTACTTCTCCAATAGTTTTTGGACACGCGTACCTCAGAATTTATTCTCTCACAATTTTCCCCCCTTTTCCTTTTTTGGAATTGACAGTTGGTAAAAAAATTAAAAAAAGGAAAAATAATAATTACCTTTTAAATTCCGACGCCTGCCATAACTTCCTTTCCCACGTTACATTCTTATCCGCTTTTTTCGCGAGCAGTAACTTTTCTTTGCACGTTTTTGCCAGTTGGCGTTTTTCGATGAAATCAAATCTCTGAAAAAGTTTATTTCTTTTCAGTTTTCGACGGTTCGTCAGTTTCAGTTTCTCCTATTTAATACCAATTATTTCCTTCATTCCATTTTTTACACCTCTTGTCTTCTTCTTCTTAAATTTTTAGTGCTTTTCATTCCTTTGAATTTTTCAAAGATTCTTCAAAACCTTTTCATTCTCCTGAACTTTTGCGATCTAAGATTCTTGCATCGGGATCAAGTTTTTATCTTCACAATCAATCAGTATTCTTCTTTGAAGATTCTTCAACACCTTTTCATTCTCCTGAACTTTTATGATCTAAGATTCTTGCATCGGGATCAAGTTTTTATCTTTTCAATCAATCAGTAATTTTTCTTATATCTTTTACTTCACTGTAATTAACTTTTTTGCTTTTGCTTTTTCGTATTTGCTTGTTTATCAATCTCTGAATCTGTACCTTAATCATTGTAGATGATGTTAATGATGGTCTTATCTATTTATTATTTGTTTGAATGAATGATGATTCTAAGGTTGTTGATCTCTCTTTTTGTTGATTGGTTTTTTTACCATGATCTCTTCTTTCTTCTGATCATAAAATGATTGGTTGATTTGTATTTTAATGTAACGATCATCTTGTTGTTCTTTTACTTTGCAATCTTTTCTGCTTTGTTCTTGATATTGATCTTAATAAGCTTATTTTTTTCTTGCTTTCCTGTGTAGATAAAAATTTATCATGGCTGGAAAAGATAATGCCAAAGTTACTGGTGATGCTTCTCATCAGGATGATCAACCTTTAGTCAGGAAGTCATCTCGTTATCATATATCGAGGAATCACCCTTCGGGATCTACAAAGCCCGCAAGTGTTCCTGTTGCGGTCAACAATCCTGCTCCCAAGAGCAAACGGTCTCATGAAAGATGCAGCTTTAGGTCTGTGAACCTTGAGGACTTTAAAAGGCATCATGGTCTTCAACGACTCAAGGTCTCCTTCTATGATTGTGCTGAAGATGAAATTACCTTGGAAATGATAGAAGGTTTTAAATACAGCAACGACAAGTTATTAATCCCTGCGGGAGCATTAGATGCGGGTCTACAGCTTCTTTTATACCAGAAAGAAAACGTTTTTCAGTTTGCGGTTCTTGCCAGCAGTAACTAATCTCAACACAGCTTATTGCGGTTTGTACCTCAGTATAATGGAATTGGTGGCGCATACTAGATGAGTGCAGCATGCGAAGCCAGGGTAGAACCAATTTTACCAGTTACGTTCCAGACCCTACGGAACGTAAACACTACACAGTGGAAAACTTCCACGCTACCTACGCGGACAACATTTCAGCAAAGAATTTCAAGAAATGGAACGTTGGCCCGGGCCGCAAAGGTGGTGAGGGATTCCGTCTGCTAGCGGAAATTGATAACCCCAAGCTTAAGTACGTTCCAGGGACAACGCTTCCTCTCAGGGAAAGAATTCGGGAAGATCATGACTATAAATGGTACCGCACCCCTCTAGTCATTGAGGGTCCGTGGGTCTTTGGGTTCGTCACTAATAAAGTGGTCTACAATCTTCTTACCCGCTTCAATGGTTATTGCCCTTGGCGGCTAAATTTTGCTGACTTCAAATTTGCGCTTGTCACCGTGGTACGTAAAGTTTTTTTTTTTTTTTTTTTTAGAGTTTCTCTCTGATCAATTTTTTTTTTATAACCGGAAACTGAGCCGCAAGCTGACGAAAGCGCAAAAGATGATGCGGGAGTGAAGCGCAAGGCTGCACCCCCTACGGAAAAAGTATTATTTTGATCTGATTAATTCTAGTATTCCTTAAGAATTTCATGTATTGAATTATTATGGTTCATTTATAGGGTCGGAAGAAGGTGAAGGGCGCACCCCGTGCTTCCACGGACAGGGAAGAGGGAGAAATTCGAGATTCTCCCCTTCGTCGTTCACTCTTAAGAGGTGAAGGAAGATCTATTGCAGAGAGGCAAGAAGAAGAGCGGAATATTTCTCTTCAAATTACATGCTTCGAGTCTGCGGAACAAGTTGGTGTTGCGGAGGAAGTCTCAAATGCTGCCATCAATCTCTCGCACCAAGCTGTTGTTCCAGATCCTTCTTTTTTCCTTCAATTCTCCCCTCTGGTCGTTGATGAGCCACTTGAAGCTGCCTCAAGTGAAGATGGTTCAACTGAGGAAGAGGATTGCCACACTTAGGATGATCCAAAAATTACTTCAACAGAAGTGGATCCGCAAGCTCATGTTGCATAAGAAGATGAGTCTGCGGACATTAATGCAGCGGGTAATGTGCCCACAAATTCTACGGCAGAAACTGGATCTGTCGAAATTAATGCTGCGAGTGTGGCTGCGGATGACGTAGTACATCCAAACATGGAGTTCCCGCAAGCGAATAGAGTAAAGGGAGTTGCTGAGGTTTCTAATCTCTTGGAAACAGAAGAAGAAGCCTTTCAATGGTTCATGTCAAAGAATATTCTGTTTGTTCCATGCAACTCTTTGCCGGTGAAATCAGATAGCTTTTCGGTCTCCCGGTTGCGCAAGTCCATGGAGGCTGTACAATTCGAAATGGTTAGAGATGCTTGGTTAAAAGATCAAGGTGAAGCCGTTGATCCCACATTCCGCATCCTCGAACCTTCTTCTCTTGCGGAAACTCTCGCACTTGTGGATGGACAAGTGTATTCTTTTCCGCAACAAGCTCTTCTACATGTATTTTAATTGCTTTTATACCTTGTGATTTCTTCTTATTTTTAGTTCTTGTCATAACTTTAATTCTACAGCTTGGACGGGGTCAAAGCGCTACTCATACTACGTACCAATTCTACAAAGCGCGGTCCACAATGTTGGAGTCCCGATTTAGGGCTGTAGAAAATGATGCTTTGGATTTAAAGCGGGAAAATGACGCGCTTCGCCATCAATTGCTCAATTTTCAAAATCAAGGTTTTATTCTCTCTTTTAGTTACTTTTTTCTTATTTTATTTTTCACTTGTTTTCTGAATTATTTTATGGGATCAGCGGGGATTCAGAACTTGTAACCAGGATGCATCGTAGAATTACGCAGTTGAAATATAATGTTTAAAGAGTTAATAATGAGAATATGGAGATCAAGAAGAAATTTAATGATCTTGTTATTAGTCATGATTTAGTCAACCGAAAATACGTTGAACTAGGATCGCAACATCGGCTTTTATTTATGGAGAAAATTCACAAGAAAGCTGAGTTTGAAGCTACTTTATTGTGGACTAAAGATTGCGTTTCTGAAGCACGGGCAATATTTGATAAATTGGAAAAAGAAAACCGCAGGCTTTGTGTGGAACGCAAGAATATTCTTGCGGGATTTTCCCATTCCAGATCGCATCATCATTCACAGCTTTCTTCGTACATAGCGCAGCTTATTGTGGACAGAGACAACTCAGCTTCAGAGGCTTATGCTAAAGGAAAAGCCCTTTCGGATGCCCAAACTATGATACGTAATTTATCAGATTCTGTTCTTCATCGCGAGAGCGACATTCTCCGGCTACATAAAGAAGTGGAAAGGTGTACATCTAAATTGAATTGTCTGCGAGATAATGAAGCAAAGTTAAATCAGTGTCAACAGCATCTTGAACAACTCAAGACCAATTCTAGCAAGCTTTCAGAGGAATATGATTTTCTTGATATTTCCAAAGATGCGATGGGTCGTGAATTAGTAGAGTTTGAATCCCTCGCAAGAGGTATCCTATTTTATCGCGTGTTTAAAATTTAATATTATTCCCGCATTGATTAATCCGTTACTTTTATTTCAGGTTTTGAAGAAAAGTTTAAAGATGCAACCGCAAGAGCTGCAAAGGCTGAGGAAGTACTTGTTGCGGCTAATACTAGGATGGAGGAACTCAATACGCAACTGAAGCTTGCTTCAATCAAAGCTTATGAAGCGCAAACCCAGCTTGAGCTTGCCTCTACCAAGGCCAATGAAGCGCTCGCTCAACTTGAGCTATTATCTTCCAATGTCAAAAGTGTTGAAGATAAATTACAACAAGAAACTGTGAAAAATGAAAGACTTGTTCGGGATTTATCTACTGAGAGAAGGAAGATAACATTTTGGAAGACAAAAGTCCAAGCTTGCGAAACTGAAGTAAATCAATTCAAAGTGGAGATTGAAAATAGAAAGCCTTATATTAAATGGTTAAGAGCCGAAACTAAAGCTTTAATTGCAAAGGCGGTCAATAACACTCTTGACCAAGTACAATCTGATGGATTTACAAAAGTTTATAAACGCATAGATGTTCCAGATAATCCTCCCTTTAAAGGCGTTCTTCTTGCACCTTAGCTTTCTTTACTGTTGTCCCATTTTTCTTCATCTTTAGATTGTAGTTATGTTTTCATTTTTCCTTGTGATTTTATCTCTGCAAAATAGATTTTGAATATATATTAATTGTTAGTTTATTGTATGAGTGTGATTTATTTAAACGCAAGGAAATTTTGTACCTTGAGTTATATTGTGGGTGTAACACATATCTAACTTCTCTTTGGCTAGGAGGAAATTAGAATGCGGTCCCGAAAGTCTCATAAAACGTAGAAAGATACAAAAATTAATATCACGTTAGGCACCCCTGTTAGCGAAAGATCCAATAGTCACACACTCATAGACATTCACATGGACTTTCTTAGAGAGGTTACATTTGTAGCTTTTCCTAATATGAAACCAAATTGTTGTATAATTGCATTGCTGATTACGAGCACTTCCTGAAGTGGAGAGTACCTGGTACAATAATCAATGTCATGTTAGGCATCTCTATGGCGAAAAATCCTATAGTCATAGACATTTATTTGGATCTTCTAGAGAGATTTCACTTGATATGTTTTATCTATTATGAGCGCCAACTATTGCACAATTGCGTTATTGATCAAGGATAATATGGTTTGAGATATTGTGAGTTCCAAGGATGTTGTGAAATTCCTCCATTCATATTCCTCAATGATATGATCCTTGTCCCGCAATGCCTTGTATAATATAAGGTCCTCCCCATGTAGGTGCAAATTTTCCTACTTTTCTCTCTCTTTGGTATTCCGGGATTTGCCGCAGAACATACTGTCCTTCCACAAAATTCCGCAACTTTACTTTTTACTGTATTCTCTTGCCAGCCTTCTTTGATAATTTTCCATTTTTTGAAGTGTAACTTCTCTTCTTTCTTCTAATTCATCCAACTTTTCAAGCATTAAGTCTGAATTAAAAAATTTCTCCCATGCTTTTGTTCTTGTAGTGGGTAGAATGACTTCCATTGGAATAACTGCTTCTGTTCCGTAAGTAAGAGGAAATGGTGATTCTCCAGTGGATTCTCTTCTTGTTGTTCGGTATGCCCATAATGTATTATGAAGATGTTTACACCACCGTTTATGATGGCCATCAAGAGTTTTCTTTAAATTCACAACAACTGTTTTATTTGTTGCTTCAGCTTGCCCGTTACTTTGCGGATAGAGCAGAGTAGACTTACTCTTTTGAATGTTAAATGCTTCGAAAAGCATATCTATATTTTTCCCTTGTAATTGATGTCCATTATCCGAGACTATGGCCACCGGAATTCCAAATCTACAGATTATATTCTCAAATAAGAATTTAAAAACATCGGTGTCTCTAATGTGTGCAAGAGTTGTGGCCTCAACCCATTTAGTGAAATAGTCTGTAGCCACAATCAAGTATTTTCTTTTTTGAGCACCTTCCATTAATGGTCCAACAATGTCTATCCCCCATTTTGCAAATGGCCAGGGGATGAGTACAGAATAAGTTCTGTTGCGGGAGCCTTTATTCTTTTCGCATACGCCGACATTCTTCACATCTTTTTACCATATTTTCTGCATCTTTATGCATAAATGGCCAGTAATATCCTTGCGTTTTTTATTTTAAAGCCAATGATCGTCTTCTACTATGATTTCTCGCATCTCCATAATGTATATCTTTGAGAATCTGTAGCCCTTTCTCTCGTGATAAACATCAAAGTAAAGGCCCTAAAAAGGATTTGCGGTACAGAATTCTATCCCGCAACTGATAATTCACAGACTTTGATTGCACCTTTCTTGCCTCTTTAGGGTTTGCGGGTAATATCCCATTTTACAAATATTGATGTATTGAAATTCTCCAATCTTCTCTGGTTAAATCATTTTCTGTTTTTTGTGGGAAACTTGCATCATCTTGTACAACTGCATCTTCAATATCTTATTCCACTTCTTCTTCCACATTTTCAACTTCCCACAACTTGATTGATGGTTCATAAATATGCCCAATTTTTATTGCTGATGTATTCTGATCCTTTATAACTCAAGAAATAAATGTTAATGCATCAGCATGACGATTCTTATCTCTGGACAAATGCCGAAAGGTTATATTTGGAACCTGAAGCGCCAATTTTTGCACAAGATTTTTGTATTCTACCAGGTCTTCATCAAGCGCTTGATATTTTAACTCAACCTGTCAAATTATTAATTGTGAATCACTTGTGAGTCGGACATCGCTTATCCCCAATTCAATGATGAGCCTAAGGGCATGAACCACAACCTCATACTCCACTATATTATTTGTATGTTATCGAACTCAAGTCGGAATGAATGTACTATTCGATCCCCTGTAGGAGTCGTAATTACAATTCCAATTCCAGCACCTTCTTGTTTCCTGGCACCATCAACAAATACTTCCCATATTTGGGAATTTACAGAGCTTAGGATATCCTGAGGATCATCCTCTTCGAACCCGGACAAACCTTGAATTTCAAAATCATCATCTAACGGAAAATCCGCAAGGAAATCAGCCAGGACTTGTGACTTTTGTGCAGTTTGTAACTCAAATAATATGTGGAACTGTTCGAGTTGTGCGTTCCATTTTGCTATCCTTCCCACTTTTCCCACATTCTTCAGTACAGAATCCAACGGAGCTTTGCTTGGTACCCGCACATAGTGTGTCAAAAAATACGTGCGTAATTTCTGGGTAGCAAAAACCAGTGCTAAAATTAACTATTCAATTTTCGTGTAATTTCTTTCTGCGAGGTTCAGAGTTTTATTGATGTAATATACGGGTTTTTCTACCTTTTCATTTTTTCACACCAATACCGCGCTTACATCATCTTCTGTTGCGGCTATGTACAAGGCAAGCACCTCTTCAGGTTCTGGCTTTTGTAATGCGGGCAATGTGGCGAGATAAACTTTAATACTTGAAAAGGCTTGCTCACAACCTCGTTCCATTCATTTCTTCTTCTTTTTCAATGCGTCAAAAAAGGGCTTACATTTGTACGATGATCTAGCAATAGATCTTCCGAGTGCGGCCAAACAACCATTTAATTTCTGTACTTCTTTGACATTCCTCGGAGATGGCATATCAACAATGGCCTGAATCTTTGTTGAATCAACTTCAATTCCTCTTCTGGTAACCAAGTACCCCAAAAATTTCCCTGACGTTACCCAAAAAATGCACTTATCGGGATTAACTTTCATTCTGAATTTTCGCAAGGCTTCAAATATCTCTTTCAAATCTTGTAAATGATCCTTTAAAAATTTACTTTTTATCATCATGTCATCTACATAAACTTCGAGTGTACGGCCTATCCATGGTTTAAAAATTGCGTCTACGAGCCGTTGATAATTTGCTCCTGTATTTCTCAACCCAAATGGCATTCTGGTATAACAGTATAATCCGTGCGGAGTGAATAACACAGTGTGTTCTTGATCTTCTTCAGCTAGAGAAATCTGATTGTACCATGATTGTCCATCCATAAATGATAAAGCCTCATGACCTTCAATAGCATCCACCAACTGATCAATGCTGGGAAGCGGGTAACTATCTTTTGGACATGCTTTGTTTAAATTGGTGAAGTCTTTGCAAATTATTACTCCGTCATTCTTTTTTGGTACTATCACCATGTTTGAAATCCAAGTTGGATACCGCACCTCTCGAATGAATCCCGCATCCATAAGCTTTTTTAACTCTCTTTCAACTGGCAAATGATGTTCATGCGCAACTTTACGTACACGTTGCCGAAAAGGTGTAGCTTCCGGATATATATGTAATTCATGTCGTACAATATTTGGATCGATGCCCGACATGTCCTCCATCTTCCATGCAAAAATGTCCACAAAATCTTTTAGTAGCATAACCAAATTATACTCCCTTTCCGTTTCCATCAACGTTCCAATTTTTATCATCTTAGGAAGTTCTTTTGTTCCTATATTGATATTTTTAGTTTCTTCGATTGATGTAAAGGTGGGTTTGGGAGCTCCTAAAAGTCTGGGAGCCCCCTTTGATTGCTATACTGGAAAACTACCTTCATCAATTTTTGGCATGCTTTCCTTTATTGTAATACCTTCATTTACTTCATTTATTGCTTTATTTCCCGCAGTCTTAATCATATATTGGTTCAAGGCTTCTTCTTTAGCCTTCATCTTGCGCTCTTTTTTCTTATTTTGTTGTTGTTGTTGTCGCTCTTTATTCATATGGACTTCTGCTAGAATGCAAGATTTTGCTTCATTTTGATCTCCTTTTATCTTCATCTCCCCTTGTGGTGTTGGAAACCGCAAGTATTGGTGATACGTTGAAGTTACCCCTTTCAATTGATGGACCCAGTGTCTACCAATGATGGCGTTGTACGGAGATGGATCCTCCACTATGTTGAACTTAGTCAGAATACTTATCGGTCCAGCCGCAACATCAAGCAGAATTTCCCCTTTCGGTTTTGAAGCTGAACCGTTAAACCCATAAAATGTATAACAAGATGGTGTTAGCTAATCATCTTTTAACCCCATCCTCTGGAAGGTATCATAAAACAAAACATTAAGAGAGCTTCCCCCATCCATAAGAATATTCCATACATTCCATCCAGATACTGGCAATGTAAGTACCAACAGATCATTGTGCATTTCAATCTCTTGGTCAACCTCGTCCACAGAAAAAGTTAGCGGGGATGCCATCCATTCTTCCCATACTTCAGTAACTCTTCCCGCAACCTTGAAAACTTTGTGACTGTGGACTCTTTTATGCAATCTTTTATCAATAGTTGCGCTCATGAACGATTGATCTGATTCTGAATAAGAGATCATATTAATAGTTTGATTATTTTGAGGAATATTAACAGTTTTTCCTTTATTAAGCCTTGGTGAGGGGTCAGGTAATTGAATAAATCCTTTTAACTCCCCCGTATCAATCAACCTTTGAACTTGCATTAATAGATTCCGGCATCAGTTTGTGGAATTACCCCGATAGCAATGGTATTCGCAATACTCCTTGGAGTTATGTGTGTGTTCGGGTTGTTGTTCTTTTGACCGTGGCCACTGAAAATCTTGTCTGTTCTTTATTACTTTTAAAACTTCTGAATAAGAAGTATTGAGTTTAGTGAAAATTCGCTCTTCAAATTGTTGGATAAATTTTGTTCTTTCTTCTATCTTTGCTCTCTTTGATTCAATGTTTGAAGTTTTTCCTGCAAACCTCTTCCCGGATCCTGATGAAGGCTCTATAGAATTGGCTCTTTTTACATTTCCTTGTTGTTGAGATATTATTCTCGGATGTTGCCTATGAATGTCCTACAATCTTGCACATTTTTCAATGATATCTCTGAGATCTCTTTTACTTTTTATATTTTTATTATGGATATCAACAAAGAGTTGAATTTCCCGATTGTCTATTCCCCACTTGTAACTATGATAGCAACTTTTGGGGTTACATCCCCAATTGCTTGACAGATCGTCTGCCATCGATCTGTATAATCATGGATGATTTCCTCTGTAGATGAGGCAAGTGAGTATAGCTTGTCCATCCCCACATCTGCGGGCCTGATCGTTCCTCCCGCAAGTCTTAGCATGCGTACTGCTTGTTTCTTATAATTTTCCACTGGTTATCCCGCAGCTCTTCTACGGTCTTGTAGTTAAGTTATTGTTTTTGGATTGGGATGACTGTTGCGGTCTTATTTGAATCTTGGCATGTTTGACACGTAGCTCTTTAAGGTGAATCGTTATGCTTTAGTTCTTTTTGTTCCGCAACTTGTAAAGTCGACATGTGTCAATCATGCATCAATACTCACTACTACTCTTTATCGAGTCATGTTTTTCCGCAACCTGCTGTCAGTCGAGCAGTTAAAGCTGTCTGTCCTGATCAGTGTACTTTACTTTCCCGCAACCTACGTGTCGGTCAGGCAGCAAGGCTATCTGTTTTGAGTAGTGCGCCTTACTTTCCCGCAACCCACGTGTCGGTCATGTATTAATGCTGTCAGGTTCAAACTTTATCGAGTTTGCAGTTGTCAATTCAATGCTTTAAAAGGCTTTGTTCCAGTGTTTCTCGTCTCATCGTAGCTCGTTACTTCTCTAATAGTTTTTGGACACGCGTACCTTAGAATTTATTCTCTCACAAATAGTTTTAGTTGTCTTATTCTTTTTACTTATCTTTTGGGTCACCCAGTAATACTCTTGTGTTTTAGCAGAAACAGGAAGTGGTGGTTGTTGATGATGATGATGTGGAGGTGGTGGGAGTGGAGAGTAGTAAAGTGAAGGTTTCTGATAAAAGGGATTACAGAGTTGAGGAGTTACAGCTTACAATAAGTGATGGGTTGGGATAAATGGTGTCAAAGAGTTGCAGAGGAGGAGGAAGAGGAAGAGATGGTTTCTGATAGTAGTAAGCTGCAGGAGACATGATGTGCTGTCTCATCTTTTGGTACTGAAATGGTTTGGCATTTGGGTTCAACATTGTAGTTACAAACATAATAGTGAAGTTAAGCATTTGGATGAAGCAGAAGGATGATGGTGAAGAAGAAGAAATGAGGGTTGTGGTTGTAATTATAGAGATTGTGAAATGAAGGTAAGGGAAGAAGAGACTTCGCATAGGAGACAAAAATGGTACTAATAATCAGATGCCTGCCTTTGCAAATGGAGTTTGGAATCATCACTGATCAAGCAAAACAAATATATGTCTATTTCTTTGTTGTTGTTGTTTGTACATGGAAAGGGTGTCGAGGAATTGAAAGAACCTCAAAAAAGAAATGATCTAGTGGTGTAAACTCTAGTAGTTACTACTAGCAGACCTCGAGAGAAAGGACCGTGTAGGAAGAGAGTTTGTTGAGAATAGTCCGGTATGAGAAACTTAAGATCTTGTAGTTAACTGTTATGTTTGTGTGGAGCCTGGTAGTGCACGATCCGGTTCGCACTCGACCCGATCCGACTAGTGATCCGTTGAGAAATTAAATGAGATTTTTTCAGAGGTTTAGTTTATAGAATGGAAGGACGGGCCGATAGGCCCGGACCAGAGAGAACATAATAAACCTCCACAGGGTCTGGGGCAGCGCCCCGGCCCAAATTTTTGAATATTCTCCAATGTAGTCAATATCGGATTTCGGTTTTACCGGTCGAGAATGATACATTGGTACACCTTTGTATCGGGGAGATCTCGGTTCCAAATATCGACGAAATAGCTTTCCACACATTTTATACCTATAATTATTATATCAAACGTTTTTTCCATATTGGACCTAGTAAGATATAAAACTAGTACTCATTTTTCTAAAATACCATAAGAAACATGAGTAAAATTTGGAAACCCTAGAACTAGGATAATGAAATTTATTATTTTATTTTTTTTATAATTGAAAACCCTAATTTCGACCATCTCGGTCAATATCGGCCATTTCGGCCAAACCGTATCGGTCCATCTCGGCCGAGATTACCGTCCATATATCGTACCGCCGATATTACATGTTTCGTCTCGGTTGCACTCCGAAACCGGTAATACATGCGGTATACCGGCCGAGATGACCGATATTGACTACAGTGGTAGTCTCTATTTATATTTCGAGTTGCCCTATTTAGGGTTTGTATCGTTGTATTCCTCCGAACAATGTTTTTTGTGATTATAGTGAAAACCGCAGTCGCTCCTTGGACGTAGCCCAATTTGGGTGAACCAAGTAAATCTTGTGTTTTCGTTTTGTTTTCTTTATAACATCTATCCTAATATTAACAAGTCTTGGGCAATCTTAATTTTATAAGCCGATTTTTAAAGTTAGTTAGGCCCATAGACTTCAATATGGTATCACAACAGGCAATTTTGTAACGAGTCTAATATGACCACACCAACTTCGCATTAACGATTAAGTGTCCACGTGTTTGACCCAGTAAGACTACGCATGAAGGGGCGCATTGAGAATAGTCTCTTATTGGTATATGAAACTTAAGATGCTGCAGCTAATAATCCTTGAACGACCCTAACTTTGCAAGCTAGTTTCAAGGTTAGTTAGGCACATGAACTTCAATAAAAACCAGTTTTATTTTAACGTTAGTTAAGAACTTCAATCTGGTATCTAGAACATGCATTTTGTGACGAGTCATTTGACCGTACCCAACCTTTATTCGTGATCAGATTAAATATCCACATATATTAGACCCAACGGGGCTACACGTGAGGGGATGGGTAAAGATTAGTCCTACGTTGTATGGGAAACTTAAGATCCTACAGTTAATAAGCCTTGAACAACACTATCCTTGCAAGCCGGTTTTCAAGGTGAGTTAGGTCCATGAACTTCAATAGAGTTGTTTGATAATGTTCATTCGTCTTGTATAACCTCTTACAATCGAAGAAGGGGAAAATAATCTTTGAGATATAATAATAATACTTGTAATGCTTTCGAGTAAAGGTAAATGCAACGGATAATAAGTAATATGTCTCACTAATAGGTAATAGGTCTCACTAACTAGACCATTTAAAGTTTTCTTATTTAGTAAAACAATAAAATCCTAAAATTACACGAATGTCATTAACCATATGGGAGTGGGTCCCCAATAAAAATTACAAGGGAAATTTTGGTATTAATATAGCGACGAATTGGCCACTGTAAATATAATATATTTTCTTTGGGTAAAGATATATAGGATTCCTTGTAAACAAATAACCAAAAAAAACTCCACCAACATTACAAACCCCATTTATTGAAATAATGAACCCTAAAATTACATAAATGTCATTAACCACATGAAAATAGGTCCCACAAAAAAATTTAATGGAAATTTACAGTATGTGAGATCATAAGGCTTGGTAAAAAGTTTCCAGGTTCGGATAACAATAAATTTCCTGAACCTACCCGAACTTTTGGAAGCCTGGTCAAAAGTTTCCAGGTTCGGCTATCTGCAATGTTTCTCCTTCTAGCCGAATTTCTGCCAACATAAAACCTGGTAGAAAAGGAACCATGTTCAGCTACCTCCAAATTTTTTCCTCCTAACCGAACTTGTGACGACATAAGTCGTGGTAAAAAGGTACCAGGTTCGGCTACCTGCAAATTTTATCCTTCTAGCCGAACTTCTGACAAGATCAAGCCTGGATTTTTTTTATCAAATTCAGCTACTTGTGACATTATATACCTAGAGGAACCTCTGACAACCTGGAATTTTTGCTAAGTTCGGCTACCTCAGACATTACATCTTTTAGGCGACATTACTCTGGAACTTAAAAAAAGTTTTGTTATTACAAGTTCGACTACCTCAGATATCACTTCTCTTAACTGAACATTACTCTGGAACTTAAAAACGTATTGTTATTACAAGTTCAGCTACCTCAGACATGTTTCTCCTGGCCGAACTTTGACAAAGATCTAAACTCATTGACAAAAAAGGGGTATTTGGCATTACCTCCTGATAGACATATTTTAGTGTCTAAATTGCACCTTAATTTCTAGTGAGTTAGTATTCGATTTTGTGTCTATTACGTGTTTTTATGCTTTTGTAGGTACATTAGAAGAATAAAGATTTGTGGAAAAATTGGCTCAAAAAGTGTTAAAGGCACCCGGGAAAATGGATCAAGGCACCCACACTTTGGATTGGGGCACCCTTGGATCGGGCTGAGCTGGATCGGGTCAACCCAGCGGGTCAACCAGGCGAGTCAACCCAGCGAACCAGGCGAGTCAACCCAGGATCGGCCGATCCAACTCATCGGGATTCAACTGAATCAACTGCACACTTTGAATTCACGTGAGAAACAAGTTTCTTTTGCTTCTAGATTGTTCCAAATGTTAATAGTTATCTCACGCAAGTCATAAACATCAAAAGATCCCGTGAAATCAGCTCGGAAATCATGTATTTGGCCGGAATCATGATTCGATTAAGATTGAGATTTGTGGGTTGTTTTAGAGAGTTCTATTAGGTTTAGAACTCTCTCTAGGGTTTCTACTACCTATATAAACCAAGAAAAGACAAGAAAAACTACTACGAAAACCTTGAGAAGAAATCAGAGCAATTCCGGCCACTTCCGGTCGCCGCCGGTCACCTGCTGCTGGTCCGGCCGGCGTGTTCTCCATCAGCCACCATCGGAGAAGACAACTCAGCAACATTTATATCTGTTGCTGATTCAAACTGCTCCTGTTGCCTATTCCTTCAACCATTTATTGCTTAGAAACACTTCTGTAACGGCTGAACCTTGTTCTTCAACACTTATAAACGTATCTGTTCAGCTGTTGCACTATTCTTTAACCTTGTAATCAACTTTTTGAGCAATGAAAAGGTCTTTTGAGCAAGTTTTCTCCACCATGAGCTAAGTCTATTTACTGGGATGAGGGATAAGGTACTTCTCAATTTTATGTGATTTAATTATTTTCTAATAATTATTTATAATTCTTTTGTCATTAGAATTGCATAGTTTTAAATAGTGAAAACGGTTTTCTTTCAACAGTTGTGCTTTTGCTTGATGGATTATGCTTGGTTAATTAATTTTGATAGTCCATGCTTGTGATTTACCTCTGTTTGTTAGCATAACGAAACCAATTTTGGCAATTACTTGCGCTTCAATTAATTTAAAAAGAATTATCTGATTAATCACATAGGTTGTTAGAATTACCTGATTCCTGATTCCTGGTCCTTTTAAAATTATTCGAAAATCATCTTTAGGTTATCTAGTCTTTTTCATACTCCTGGAATTTTCTAGAGTTAATTTAAATCATTATTTTCTAAGATCATTACCTTTACAAGTTCGAGAAACGATCACCTTATTTACCACTTTCAAAACTACATCACCTCCCCTTTAAAATTGCTAATTAAAAAAATCTCCCCTAAATATTGAATATTAGAAAATCCTCATATCGTTAAGTTTCCCATCCGTTTTCCATTTAGCTGACTCAGCTAATGTACAAGTGGCAAAAAAATAAAATAAAATTATGAAATACCCAAAATAACCTCATCTTCCCCAAATTAATTAAACCCATTACACAAAATTAGGGCATTACACCTAATTCTGGAGGCAAATCGATCAACTCATAATTCTGTTTTACACCTAAAACCTGAGACTTGTCTCTCTGATTGGATGATAATACTCTTTGGTGATTTGGCTTCAGGTTCACCTTTTTATCCGTTTCACCACCTTCATGAGTTACTTGCAACTTCTTATTACCATTACAACTTTTATAATTTCCATTTAAACTTTTTGGTGTTTGATTAGTATAAGCAGCATTCTCTATTGACTGATCGCAGGTGCTTGATGTCTTTGCAGTATAGATAGAGGTTTCACTCCCACATCTGTGCTTCTTACGGTGACTCTTGATTCGTACAAACCCGATAGATGCAAGTTCGTTATCTCCTTGAGTGATTGAACTTAAAAAACCAGTTGAGGTAGTACGATTCAATTCCTTAATTAAAAAAGGTGATAAGATGAGCCTTTTAAATGAACCCAAATCACAAATATCACCTATTTCATGAAACACAGTAGCATGACACTCGAAATGAACAAGTTGTTGATACCACAAGCAGCACCAGATTGGTGTAATGCCCTAAATTTGTGTAATGGGTTTAATTAATTTGGGGAAGATGAGGTTATTTTGGGTATTTCACAATTTTATTCTATTTTTTGCCACGTGTATATTATTGTTGAGTCAGCTAACTGGAAAACTTAACGATAAGCGGATTTGCTAATATTCAATCTCTATGGGAGGTTTTCTTAATTAGCAATCTTTAAAGGGGAGATAACACAAAATGTCCCAAGAGTCAGAGTCCCCTCTGGTATCGAAGTAGTTGAATCGCGGAACTAGCCGAATCTTGATAAACTGGGAAAAAAAGGGTAGAAGTCCTCTTGGACCAAAGAGACAGGATTCGAACCTATGGCCCTCTGTACCCAAAACAGATGCGCTGACCCCGACAAAAAATAAACACAATTTTAACAAAAATATTTGTTCTTTCATAATAAGATTTTTGAAGCACATTTAGTTTAACTACATGTGTCATTTACTCGATTACAATTGGTTCAGAATACGATATTTCCTCCGATATTTTCAAAGCATTCCACATCTCCATGTTTTGCTCATACAAATTGCACAAACTCTTCACTACATCGTGGTTAAATCCTTCCAATAATAAGTTATGCACAACAGAGGCATTGGACAATGGGGTTTAACCGGAGACTGATAAAGTGGTTGCCTCCAACCAATTCAATCACCACTTTTCTATGTTTAAGGTTGTCGGCACATATGTTTTTTTGGGGTGAATGTAGCACTATAACCTTTTGAGAAATAATGAATCACGCAATTGAATGAGGAGGCGATTAAGTGCTCACAAATCAGCATTTGCATCCATTGAGCCCTTGTAATTGGATTGTCCCCACGTAGCGTTTATCCCATAATCCTCTTATATCATCATTGTCTTGTAAATTTTTGGGTTTTCCCGTAGTTTAGTCAACAACCTTTGCCTCAAATAAGTGATTTCACACTCATTGTATTCCTTGGCGCGGTTTGGAAATGGCCCTAACTGTCCAACCGCAACGTGAAAACCACAATTACCATCCGGAGGGACGTCGAGGTAGATATGACGTACTCATGGATGATTTGAGGTAGGTCTTCCAAGAACCTTTTATCAACAAATGTTGGCTTATCATCACTTGCTTGACTATTTTGTTGGTTTGGAAACATGGGAGCCTTTAGCATCACGTCTCGGGGAGTTGGTTGGCTTGGTGGCGATGGATACATTGATCAGACCTTTTTTCTTCATAACTTGTTCACTTGGTTCGCCTTTTTCCTCACTACTCCGACCCCGTTTGTTTAATTCCTCTACATGCATTGTCGTAATGTACTCGTAGGACGAAGGATCTCTATGGTTAGCGTTGATATTAGCATGCTTCTTAGCCAACACCTTCGCATACTTCTTTATTTGTTTCTTTGTTGCTTGGCCTACCTTTGGGCTTGCCCTTTTTCTGTCGATGTACGCCCAACAACATTAAACAATGACATCTCATATTTATTAGTCTTGTAAGTGCAATCCATTATAATAACTTGATAAAAGCATTGATCCAATTGAAAACACATCAGATGCATAATAAAGAGATGTGTTATTTATCCATCCGGACCTACTTGTTTTTGAACCACGTAGTTTTTTTGTTGTGCCACGAAAAACAATTGTTGCATTACCTTCCTATATCTCTATTACTTCTTTTTCAATATGTCATTTGCATTGTAAATGGTGGACAAAGAGGAATTGTTATCCTTGTTATATGCAAATCATATTAATTGGTTGAATACGCAATTTCTTCATCTTAGCTAGTTTCTCCATTTCTTAAGGGGTGAGCTTTGCGTCGATTGAATGTCCTTCAAAATGTTCTGAACGAGGGTGGTTATTTCTACCTTCCACAACTTTAAATAAAACCCATTTAAAGTTGTTAGTAAAATGTTCTTTGTTGATAGTAAATGCAAGCTTGAACGAAAAATTGGTCTTCTTTGAGATAGTTATATTCTTCCTCCCGGTCTTTCTGTTATACACATATAACCATTCTTCGTATTTACGACTTCTCTCACAAACCATTTCAAAACGGGTTTTGCTATATTTTCTATTTAAAACTAATACATACATATCCCGTTTTGCATGTGTTCTCTAGCCCAACTTTTTGCTTCATCACGATTTCTACATGGAGCAAAATATAAAGTTACAAAACTTGACGATTTTCATCGAAATATTTAATACACATAAATTGGTAACCTACTAGGCCATTCGCATAATGATGGGATGGATCTTCGTGCATAATATCAACATAGTAAGGTTGATTATCCATTGGTACAAGTTCCGATTGGACCTACGAAATATATCACGATGTTAAGTGCGACAAAAAAAAATACTACCAGGTTCGGCTAGGTCGATATATTTTACCCAACTGAACATAGAAGTTCGGCTAAGAACTTTTATACTCTACCATGCCGAACATTCTTATGAACGCCAACAAATAAAATTCCGCAAGGTAAAAAATATGCTCTACTAGCCGAACCTAGTACATCAATTTTCTCGTTAATTTATAACTGAGAATTCGGTTAGGAATATGTTGGAGTCGAACTAGCCGAACATTACTTTGGTTCGCCTAAATATAACTTCGGCTAAGAGTTCTTGAGTTCGATAGCTGAATTTTTCCAAAACTCTATTAAAGCTAAGTTCGGTCACATGTTATTCAGTTTTCCTAGCCAAACTTACATCGAGCTAGCCGAATCTCAGCTATAAAAAATTTCATTTTCACAAAATTTAAGCCGATTCAAACAACAAAAATACATTAACAAGTGTACTGAGCATCCCAAACATTATAATCTTCATTTTCTTCATTTTGATCCTCGTTTGGTGATGTAGTTTTTAAAGTGGTAAATAAAAGGTTCGATTCTCGAACTTGTGAAGGTAATGATTTTAGAAAATATTGGACTTAATCTAATTAAATAAAAATCAGGAAAATAAACTAGAGATGATTTTTAGAAAATATGGGGAAAACCAGGAATCAGGAATCAGTTATTTCTAACAATTTATGTGATTAATCGGGTAATTCTTTTAAATAAATTAAGCTCAAATATTGCCAAAATAGGTTTTATGCAAACAAGTAGAGGTAAATCATAAGCATGGGACATCAGAGGTTGTCAACCCAGCATGACCCATCAAACAAAAACACCACTACTGAATGAAAACCGTTTTTCTATTTCGAAACTATGCAATAACAAGTAAAGAATTATAATTAATTAATTAAAAATAGACTTACCACATAAAATTGAGAGAAAAACCTCCTCCATCATCGCAGTAAATATACTTAGCCCATGGTGAAGAAAACTTGCTCAAAAGATCTTTTCATTGCTCAAAAATTTGATTACAAGGTTAAATAATAGTGCAAGAGTTGAACGGATACGTTTATAAATGTCACAGAACAGGGTTCAGCCGTTACAGAAGTGTTTCTAAGCAATAAATGGTTGGAAGAATAGGCGACAAGAGCAGTTTGAATCAGCAACAGATATAAATGTTGCTGAGTCGTCTTCTCCGATGGTGGCTGATGAAGAACACGCCGGTCGGACCAGCAGCAGGTGACCGGCGGCGACCGGAAGTGGCCGGACTTGCTCTGATTTCTTCTCTAGGTTTTCGTTCCCATTTTTCTTGGCTTCTCTTCATATATATAGGCTCTACAAACCCTAGGGAGAGTTCTAAACCTAATAGAACTCTTTAAAATCTATCCAAATCTTCACAAATCCGATTCCAAGCCGGATTCCATTTTTCCGTCCAAATTCATGATTGTGCAATATTCTCCGGCGTAAATCACTCTAACTTGATGTGTTTGAGTTGGTCTTTGACTCTTGTAGCTTTTGGAACAAATTAGAATCGAAAACAACTTGAAAATCTCGTAAAAATTGTACACAGTTGAACACAGTTCTTCCCGATGAGTTGGATCGGTGACTCGCCGATCCAGCCGAGTTGACCCGCTGAGTTGGCCCGATCCAACTCAGCCCGATCCAAGGGTGTCCCTTATCCATTCTTGGGGTGCCAATAACACTTGTCCTTGGGTGCCTTTATCACTTTTTGAGCCAATTTTTCCACAAATCTTTATTCTTCAAATGTACCTACAAAAGCATAAAAACACGTAATATTTGCAAAATCGAATACTAACTTAATAGAAACTAAGGTGCAATCTAGACACTAAAATGTGTCTATCATTTGGCTCATAAAAACCATCATTTTGAGATTGAGATTGAGTTTAGAGAATAATACATTCACCATCTAACAAATCACTAATTACCGAATCGTTGTGAAGATTAACAAATATTTTATTTACTCTACGAGTTTAATGTTCGAATTCCCCGAAGTTGTTACTAGAATCACTCATTTTGAATCCAAGAATCACAAATCCTAGGTTTCAATTTTTTATTCCAAAACTCTTTTTCTCTGTGAATAATTCTAATTCTAAAACTAAAACTAAACTAACACAAACTCATACTCCCTCCATTCCACTAATAGATGACCTAGTTCAAGATTGCACAATTCTTAAGGCAATAAAGAGAGAAAAGTATTTTAAAGTATATTTTTTTTCCAATTATACCCTTATGGATAATAATTAGTAAAATTTAGAAATTATATATCTCTCAAACTATACCACGGTTATTCGTAAACTTTATACCATTGAGAATCATTTTAAAACACATAAGTAACGAATATAAACATGACTATCAAGTTAAACATATTTCTTATATTAACAATAATCAATTAAAAGAGTAGTTTTAGAAATATAACCTTGTGTAATGATATATGTCACCTATTAGTGGAATAAAATCTAAAAATAAATAGTTTATTTATTAGTGGGACGGAGAAAGTATATATTATCTAACTCACTAATCTAATCTAAAACTAACAATCATTTAATTTAATTAACTTAATTATTAACAACTAATTAAGGAAGAATTAACTAAAATATATGGATAAAGGACATTTAGTTTTACTTCACAATGACCTAATCCAAATTTGAAGAATGGTCCCTTTAGAGCATCCACAATGGTGCGACCAAACCCAAAGAGTAAAGACTAAAAAAATTTGATTTTTACTCCGCCTGAAACGCAACGGGCAGGGAATAAAATTTGATCGGGCGTAAGTCTAAACTAACGCCTGGCGTTGGGCGCATATACAAGTATCCGTCTGTTGAAATTGTGTTTTACTGGCGTACGCCTGTGAAAACGCTTGGTTGGGACGGACGCTTGATGAACGCTCAGTGGGAGACGCGACCCAAAAGAACGTCCGATGATAGACGCACGTTTAGCGGCACGCCCCAACGACAGGTGTGTGTTTAGACGAACGCCTGATGGGGCGTTAACCTAGCAACACGCCCGGTCACTTTTCTACCCGTGCAACTGGTACGTGTTTCAAAGAAGACGGACGGTCGCTTAAGGTTACTCTTATTTCATCAGGCGCTTCCCTAGCCATACGTGCGCCTCATCAGGCGTTTGTCTGGGTGAACGCCTGATGGGGCGGAGCCTTTTATGTTCGTTCTCCTCTCTTCTCCTCTCCACATCTTCCAGGCTCTACTGAACACTTCCAATATACGCATACCCCTCAAGCGCCTACCACACCACTTCAAGCTAAATCGAATCCCCCCTCCCCTTCTTAACCTCTTTTCAATTTTGCAAAAGCTAGTAAAACTGTGGCAGATTTGATACAAAGTAATCGAAGTTAGGTTTATTTCAAGGCAAGGTATTAAACTAAAACTTTTTATGAATTTTAATGGATTTCATAGGTTTAGATTATGATTTATTGTAATGTTTTGTTAATTAAATTTGTATATATATGTTTAAAGATTAAACATATGATTATGAAATATACATATTAGGTTTTACAAATTATAATTTTGCAATTGGGTATAATTCTAGGGTTTTGGATTTTGTAAATTAGGTAAAAAAATTTGATGAGAATTAATTGATTTGAATTTAAAATTGATTAAGTTGTTGGTTAATTTGAGTTGAGTTGTGGTTAATTTTAAGTTCTTGATTAATTGATTTGATATGATTGTTTATGAAATTTGGTAATTATGAATGTTTATGTTCCTTTATAATGAATGTTCATAGAATTATAGAATTAGGAATTATGATGAATTTTTGTAGAGTTGATAATTTGATTAGTGGTGGACTATTTTGTGAATCGTGAATTTTGTATTTTGGATGATTTATTAATGTTTGTACATTTGATTATCTAATTAGAGGATTACTTTTTTAATGATAAAATTTGTATTTTTGTGGATTTATGGATTAATGTAGAGTTTTATATTTGTGCATTGTGAGGATTACTCTTGATTTTGAAACTTGTATGTACCGTTTGCACAGATGTTGAGCAATGTCACGACGAGATTCGTTGGTCGAAAAAAGAGGAACAAGAATGCTAAAACTGTTGAAGATCCAGAAGTAGACCCTACTACTGAAGATATGGTTGATGTTCCCGGGTTAGCGAACCACAATGTCGTGGAAGATGCTCAGAGTCACGTTTTGAAAAATATTACATATTCAACTGATTCAAAATTCAAGTACTTACATCTTGGTTCCCTCAAATCGGTCATTCAGACCTATGCAGGTATTACGAAACACAGCCCTAGGGTTAAATACATTATTTAAAAGGCAAAGTGGGACTTTTTATTGACCATGGATGTAGTAGATTCGTCACATGCATTGATTGACTACATTGTTGAGCGTTTATGGGATACTACGAACAGTTTTCACTTCTCCTTCGGTGAAATGGGGTTCACACTACTTGATTGAGTCATGTTGACAGGATTAAGTATTGGTGTTGGTAGTGGTATTCCGTATGACCCGACGAAGTACCAATTTAAATATGTACAGGCGCATATTTTTCCAAAAACTAAAGATAGTGAAGTTTGTAAAAGAGAACATATTCCCGCGCAGTGGGTTTCAGATCCAATTACAGTTGCATTTTGAGCACATATTTTGATCCAGGAACGTTGGTTGCGGCTAACGATGATAACATACTTGCTGAGAGAGTGGCCAGAGCCTTCTGTATGTATGTTTTGGGATAATTTTTCTTTTCCAAAGCTAAAAACTATATTGATGCTGGATGGTAGCTGCTTTTGAGGTTCCAAATGTAGTTGGCAATTATGACTGGGGTAGTGGTGCTTTTACGAAATTGTATTCCGAACTCGCAACATCTGGCAGGGGACAAAAGTCACTAGCCGGACCCTTCCAAATATTAGAAGTAAATTTCTTAATTCTATTTATATTTCCTTTAAATGTTTATTTGTTGGTAATTTATTTATTTGGTTGGTTGTCTTCACATTATAGTTTTGGGGTACGAATATTTGATCATATGTCGACCAAAGAACCCAACGATTGAGAGTGAAGCAGTGTGGCCTAAAAGTTCTCGGTGGAAGGGTACAAGAAGGAAGAGTATTGATATTGTTCACTCTACGACTTTTCTTAATCAGTTGACTGTAAACGATGTGACCTGGCAATCGTGGGATTTCGCCATCTTAGTCTTTGACACTGACATTGGACGGAAAACATCAGAGCTCTTATACAAAAGGGTTCTATTTTCTTGTCTAGGCACTATGAGTCTATAATTTATTTTGATATGACTTTTCTTTATTTTCTTGGATTTTTGGAGAGTTAATTGGTTTATTTTTTGATAGTTATTTTCTTTACACAGCATAACGTGTACCTCGGAGAACGGTGTTGGAGGCAAAACCATTATAATTTTGGCTTTCCCAAGAACCCACATACTCGTATTAGACACCTTAACAATGACGAAGCTAATGAGCTGAGGGAAAGCGATTTGGTCCCTGCAACTGAATTAGTGCATGTTGTTACGTATGATTTGTATATGGAGTATTGGCGACATGTAACTAACTTGCAGAAATATGCCACCAAAGTCGATTGGGAGGTTGAAACATACGAGTATGCTGGTGACCGTATTAAAAACAACATCCAAGAACCTGATGAACATGTACCCATTCCGCCTCAACAACAATTGTCATACGTAAGTATACAACAAACCTTATATTTTTGAGTATATAAAAATGTGCGAGAATGTGATTTTTATTTTCATAACAGATCGAAGCTTATGGTTTGGTTCAATAATATGTTGATTTTACGCAAGAGTTTCGTAAATGTACGTTAAATGAAACGAATGAGAGGATGGAGTTTATCATGGCAAAAGATGAAGAAATATGGGGTCTACAAAATCAGCTGGCCCATTTCCGTACGCAACAACCACCCCTTGGGTTTGTCACTTTTTCTCAAACTATGCCACCACAAATGTGGAATAGCATGGGTCAGGGATCATCATCCACAATGCAATCAATTAATTACACATCAAGATCATCTTTGCCTCCTTCTATGCCACCGCGCTCGGCGCCTGGGAATCAAGATACATATGGATAGTCTTTCATTTGCATTGTAATGTCATTCAAACAAACATTTATTATCTTTGATTTATCTTTTATCTGATTGGAATTGTCATTTCAAAAGACTTTTCTTATCTTTGCTTTTTCTTTTACCTGCTTTTTGTTGTCATCTCCAACGATATTTTTAATCTTTGTTTTGTCTTTTATATCTGCTTTGTATTGTCATTTCAAAAAGATATTTAATTTTTCCTTTGTCTTTTTTTTCTGCTTGGTCTTGTCATCTCAACCGACACTTCTCATGTTTGATGTGTCTATTCACCCCACTTGCCTCAACTTAGTTAATTTTTAAAATACCAACAGTGTGTTATCATATCAACACTCAAAGACTTATCTTAATATGCCTATAAATTGAACACTCGATTCTTCAATTATACAAACCAAAACTGCAAACATCACCAACCAATGGCATACTATGAGAATAACAATCACTATTATGCTTCTTGTTATTATATTCCTCCTTCTTCTTCTTCTTCTTCTTCATCTGGTGATGATGATAATAATAGTTTGTACTCATCAGACGAAGATTTAGTTGCATTGAGCCAAAATAACCAAGCAGTCACTTTGGGATTGATTGTTTCAAGTATGAACTGACCACATACTCGTATCCAAATACCAAAAGAACGTGAGGCCGGTGCAATACTTCTGTGGAAAGATTACTTTTGCAGAAACCCTAAGTTTCCACCTAATGTATTTCGTAAAAGATTTAGAATGCGGCGAGAATTGTTCAACCGTATTTTGGGAGATGTCGTATCAGTAAATAATTGTTTTGTTAAAAAAAAAGATGATGTTGGCATTCCTGGATTAACCCCTCATCAGAAAGTTACAGCAGCAATACGAATGTTAGGTTATGGATGTGCGTCCGATGCAATAGATGAGTACTTACACATTGGACAAACCACTGTTTTGGAAACAACTCGTAGGTTTTGTAAGACGATTGTGCATTTGTGTGAGAAAGAATATTTGTGCACACCAACTGAGCGTGATGTTGAATTGTTGCTTGATGAAAACAAGGATGGGGAATTTGCAGGGATGCTGGGTAGTGTAGATTGCATGAACTGGAAATGGGATAATGCACATCGGCGGAATCAGGGGCTTACACTACGTACAAAGGGAGTGAAAGTATTGTGTTGGAGGCAGTGGTGTCATATGATCTTTGGTTTTGGCATGCATTTTTTGGTATTCCTGGTTCAAACAATGATATTAATGTGATGAACCGTTCTTATATTTTTAAAAAGCTTATAAACGGGAAAGCACCCCCGGTGAACTTTGTTGTAAACGAACATCAATATGATATGGGATATTATATTGGTGATGGAATACACTCTGATATTGCTACTACTGTGATGTCTATTAAACATCCAGATTCCCAAAAAAACAAAAAAATTCAGCAATGCAAGAGGGTTGCCGAAAAGATGTAGAGCGAGGCTTTGGTGTACTGCAAAATCAATTTTCCATCGTCAAACAACCTGCAAGAATGTGGAATCCAGACGTACTTGCATATATCATTTTACATAATATGATAGTGGGGGATAAGTGTCTACCCGGTGATTGACCACATGAATATGATCAACGCCGCAACCATGCACCAGTAAAATTTTTGAGACAACATACTGCTGAACTTTCGAGAATGAAAGTTGAGCAACGCCGACGTGCAGTACACAACAAAGATACGTATATTCATTTGTGAAATGACTTGATCGAACACTTATGGTCAGATTCTGGTGACGAATAACAATTTCTAAACTATACGAATAAGTTATGTGGGTATATCTCTTGTAAACCCGCTAGAGACACCACTCGGCCGCTAGGGGCACCTAGGGGTTTAAAGGCTTGATGCATATGCTAAGTGCAGCCGCGATGCTTGCGAAAGTGAGTTTAGTCACTTTTTAGCTCTTGTATTATCAATATGCTTACTACGTTGTTATGAATAATTTAAACAATCTCACTTTTCTACTCATGTAGGAGAAGAGTGGATAGGCTAATATCTTGAGTATGTAGTCTTTTATCGTATTGATGTTATTGCAAAAAAATGAGTGGTTGGTAGTTATTTTTCATCTGAATTACTTAATTACTCGAAATTTAAAATTTTCATTAATTCAAGGAAAAAGTACATTGGAAGCTCATTAACATTTAAAATAACACTATTAGTTCAAAACTAAACTAGAAATTTTAACCTCTTGCTACTTATATGATAAATAAATATATAAATCATAAAAGTAGAAACTGAAACTGCCCATTAATAATCCAAATAGTTAAGGTTTCAGCTAATCCAAGAATGCTTTAAGCTTGACTGCTCCTACTCTGCAAAATGTCTGACTTCCTAAGTTCGATATACTCTTTTGTTACGGCATCCAACCCGCAGACATCCATCATTATTATGCGAAACTCATCTTCTGCTTTTTTCTTTGCGTCAAGTTTTTCTTTCCTAGCTTGTTTTGCTGCAAACTTTGCGGAAGACTCAGCTAGTTTTGCTGCAAAATCGGATTCTCTCTACGCCATCTTCATTTTTGTTTATTCTCTATAATTGGTGTTGAAGTTTTGTTGATCTTTAATAATTATTTCCATCATTTCCTGTTGGCCACATGATTTTGCTCTCCCTGTTTTCTTAAGTCGTTTCACCTCTTTTTTTCCATATGATGTTTGTATGTGTTAGGTATATCTTTTATTTCTTCATCGCCATTGGAATGGTCTTGGCTTGTTTCCTGTCTTTCCCGGTCTTCCTCACCACTTTCAAAATTTTCTTCAGTTTGTGATGAATCGAAAACAGTTGTCGATCGTCGTGAATATTTGATATTTTCTAACATAATTGCATAGCACTCTTCATGCTTAAATATTTTGCCACCATTAGCTTCCTTACTTCTTCAATCTGTTATTTTCTTAAAAAAATTTAGTGGACGATATACAATTCAAAACAATAATGTACGGGACAAAAATTAAACGGGTATTTACCTTTGTTTCGGGCCCCCATCCAGTATGGTGTTCACGTTCCACTTCCGCCTCTTTTGCAGAGTAAAGCGTCACATCTTTACTTATTCCCTGAAATCGTTTCTGAATGGAGGTCCAAGTGCGTCCCGACATTGTAGGTATGGCTTCTTTCATCCCACTTAAGATGCGAGACCATAATTTTTCTTCTGATTGATCAGAACCAACACTACAATCTTGAGATATTGATAAATGAATTCTACACATCGTTATATCTTCAAATGTAGTAAAATTTGGACCTCATGGTTTTGGTGCCATAATTCTAACTGATTTGAAAGACAAATATATGAAAATAGTAAATTTTTTCTTGCATACAAATGAAATAAAAATGGGTTAGTAGTATATAAAATACTTAATCAACCAATTCATTTATATATGTATACCAAAAGATAGTCGTTACAACGGTAACAAATCAACGGTAACAAATCTCATGGCTATCTCAACGGTTAGAAGAGGCGCTCACTTAGAATCACGGCCCACACACAGGCTCGCTTAGCGGCGCGCCCCACACACAGGCGCTCGCTTAGAATCACGCCCACAACAAGCGTTGTCTTAGCAAGACGCCCAACATGAGCGTTACTCTAAGCTAACACCTGATTACCAAGCGTGCTTCTGGCGTTACACCCCGTTGGACGTGCTCTTGGGTGACGTTTCATCAGGCGACATTCTGGTTCACGCCTGACAAATGAAACACACGTCTAGTTAAACGCCTGACACGAGACGGAGAGCCAGTATCACGCCTGGCACGAGACGCACGACTAGGTTAACGCTCCACCATATTATGGTTTGGTCCAGTTCGGGGATCATTTTTGATCCCAACAATAAAAATACTGGACCAAAACCCAAATATACTCGCACCACTGTGATTGACTTTATCCGGACCAAAAATCAAATTTGGGTATGGTCCAGCTCAATGTGGTCAATATCGGATTTCGACTTGTACCGGTCGAGAGCGATACACTGGTACACCTTTGTATCGGGGAGATTTCCAAATATCAACAAATATCGGTCCACTCATTTATACCTATAATTATTATATCGAGCATTTTTTTTTATATTGGACCTATTAAGTTATAAAATAGTACTCATTTTCTAAAATACCATAAAAAATATGAGTAACAATTGAAAACCCTAGAACAAGGATAAGATATTTATTTATTTATGTTGATTTTTTTTAATTGAAAACCCTAATTTCTACCGTACCGTTCCATCTCGGCCATTTCGGTTAAACCGTATCGGTCAATATCGGCCGATATTTTCGGACAAATACCGTTCAAACGGTATAGGATGTTTCGTATCGGGTGAGGCCCGACACCGATAAAACAGACGATATTTCGGCCATATCGACCGAAATTGACTATATTGGTCCAGCTTTTAATCGTCCAACTGTGGATGCTATTAAAAACCGAAGGTCCCAAAAAATGGTTCTAAAGCTAAAGCTAAGAAAGGAAGGCCACCATAGTGCATTATAAGACAGTGCTTGGCCTCATAAGAGCATCATCCTTGCCTGCCTGACTTCGCCACGTGCGAACTACATGGTGGTGCTACCTGTATTTGCAATTTAAGACCGAGCGACAGTGAAGAGTCGTCTCTCAAAATAAATAAATAAATAAAAGCCACCAAAAAAGAAACAACAGCAAAACCAACGACAACAATCGAAGCAAAATCAGAAAGAAAAAACCCTCAGCTTCATCATCATCTTCATCTTCTACTTCAGGTCCTAAACTTCAAATATCATCGGAGAATGAACAAAGATTACGAAGCCTTTTGCTTAACAAATCAAACAACAACAAGTCCACCACCACAACTTCCACTGCTGGTGGTGAAACCATTTCCAAAGCTCAAAAAGCAAAAAGACTTCGAACTATTTATGAAAAGCTTTCTTGCGAAGGATTCACATCAGACCAAATTGAACTCTCTCTCTCTAATATCCATGTAAATTTTCAGATTCCCTATTCATTTAGGGTTTCGGTTGTTATTACATCAGTTTCAATTTGGGTTTAACCCTTTATTTAGGGTTTCTGATTATATAGGGTGGAGCTACATTTGAGGACGCACTTGATTGGCTTTGCTTAAATCTTCCGGGAAATGAGTTGCCGTTTAAGTTTTCTACTGGTACTTCTATCAGCAATGAAGGTATAGTTTATACATTGGCCCATTATGTACATTGAAGGCTACTGTTTGTATTTTTTACTACCAACTGATACTTATTTGGTGCAGGGTTAGGAGGATCTGTGAGCATTATATCTGGTTCTAGGGATGATTGGGTTCCTTCATCTAATCAATCTAGAATAATTGATGAGCCAATGGATGGAGTTTCAATTAGAACTAAAGGGAATTTTGATGACAAGACTTTGGATTTGGGGCAACCGTCTCAAGCTGATTGGATCCGTCAGTACATGGAGCAACAGGAAGAGGAAGAGGTACCTACTTGAGACTTTTGATGAAATTATTTAAGTTCTGTAGGCAAACAGCATAAGCATTAAACACCCTGAGAACGATAAGTGTTATAGAACAACAACGTAAGCATTAAACAGCCTCTGCATGGTGGATGTCATATGAAATAGTGGAAACCAGGAAAAACAATCTAAAATTATGTGTTTTCTGAATATCTTTGTTTATTGACTAAAATCATGTTGGTGTTATGTGGAAGAAGATTACTCACATTTCATTTGGCCATACTAATAGACTTGCACACCTTTATTGCTTTGTATAGATTAAACAGCAACAACTGTAGTGCTGCATGTTTCTATGGAAATTCTTACATACTCTGCATCACTTACAGGATGATTGGGAAAGTAGGACAGACGATTACAATCCTAATCATTACATTGCCAAAGATTCTCCCAAAGAGGTATTTGTCTACCTTACCAAGTTGCGTAACTTTTTTATTAATGTGAATTAAATTGATGATTATATAATTTATATATGTGTAAATTAAATTTATCAAGAGCTGCTCATGTGCTTATGTTCTTTCTTCAAGTGAGTTTCATTTTGAGTTGCTCCATGCTGTCTGTGTAATTTTTGTTGCTGCACTCTGATTGAATGCCTGCTAAATCTACCTATCACTTCTGATATGTAAGTTACTGTTCTTTCCTTATGGTTCAAGTATTTTCTTCAGATTTTACCCAAACCTAGCTTAGTAAAGCAGTAAGAGTGTAAGACATTATGCGCTTCATAGCTTGAGTAGAAACCTTTAATATGAGAGATTTCCACCCTTCTACTTTCTGAATTAGAACTACTGAGATGAATAGCTTCAAGTGCCAAATTGCAATTTTTTCCAAGTGTTTTTCCTTCATCAAATGTGGTAGTTTGCTGCATTGGTTTCTACTCAGGTCCCAAATGTCTCTAAGACCCAATGTAATACGTTCCTCTAGTCTCCACCCAAAATATGTTTTCTGTCTGTATATACTGTACAGTTCTATATTTCTACCCAAACCTTCATTGAGACATAAGTAATTTAAGATCTTCGTAGAAGCAAGATACGTAATATGCAGATGAAAATTTAGTATGTTGTGTTCCATGTTTTCCTAAGGTTATATACTTTCATTATCAGTTTGATATTCTCTGCAGTCAGTTGAATTGCTATCCAAATAGCTACAAAGTCCTAACACAATTTATTTCATTTATCTTCAGCATATAGAATATTGAAATTCCAATCTTCTAGTCATTATTGTCTGTTGCAACCTCATTAAATTTGGACCTAGGTAGTCCTTTGCCAAAAGCTCATTATTTCTGTTTGTTGGCATCACAAGTATTCAAAAGGAGTTGCTAGTATCACTCTTAAGGGATTTTATCATATGTACTTAGTTATTGTTGTAGAATATAAAGCTACGTATTTTCTGTTCAAGGTCTGTTTCCACCTAAATGAGTATTTATTATTCTTTACT
The DNA here is from genome assembly GCA_023531435.1 of Papaver californicum. Classification (NCBI taxonomy): domain Eukaryota; kingdom Viridiplantae; phylum Streptophyta; class Magnoliopsida; order Ranunculales; family Papaveraceae; genus Papaver; species Papaver californicum. The sequence goes on along the minus strand of JAJJMC010015296.1, from coordinate 9,329,180 downwards.
TTGATGAACCGTCCTCTAGTTGCATGGATTCCCATCTTCCTCCCCAGGTGGGATGTTGAGGGTTCGACCCTCGAAAACTCATCTTCTATTCCTCTTAGTGCAGGAGCTGGAGTGTATTTTGTAATGGGGTTAGGATGGGTGGACTGGCTGTGGGGCCGGCCTAGCTGGCTGAGCTATGTCCAGGGGGACAACCCAGCTTTGCCTAATTACAAATAAATAAATTATATTAATTAAAATCCATGCTTATAACTATGGGACTCTTGTTACCTTTATTTATAGCATGGTATCTGTTGTCACATACATACGTAAAATGGTCATATATTGCAACATTCCTGCTCTTGTGATGCTGACCATGGACTTCTTTCATATTGCTAGACCTCTGATCCCAGCTTACGTGCTATTTCGATTGCAAAAGAGTACCACATTGCGAGGTTAGAAGCTGCAGAAGCCAAAGAGAAAAAGGATAAGAAAAGTCAGGAACGGGCAGGCAATATAATTCGCAAGCTCAAGCAGGAGATGTCTGCTCTAGGTTTTTTCTCAGTCTTACCACTTTGTCTTAAACATCAACATCCATTGCCAATTTTGATATTTATGTGTATTACCTATGCAGGCCTGTCATTCTGGATACAGGGCTGGGTAATGAAGTTGCATCCATTGATGTTTCCCAAGATACCTTGTGTGAATCCAAGGCTAGCAGTGACCCTGAGACCAAAAAATTATGCGATGGGGAAAGTATGCCAGATTTCTTCGCCGATCATGTTGTACTTCCAGTTAATGAAGATGATATGGACCATAGCTGCTCTAAAGAATGGGATCGTGCTACAGATCATGTACCAGTCCAGGAAAGTATTTCTAAGCAAGACGAGGAGGCAGAGGTAGAGTTTGGTGATTTATTCTGCGAAGAGACCTCTGCAAGCACAAGTTTACCTCCAGAAGGGTTGAACTCTCAAAAGAAAGAAAAGGCGGCACTATTATCCGGTGGTTACTTTTCGTCCAAGATTGATGAAATATGGAAAAAGGTGAAGAAATCCGATATGTAACTCTTTTCAATTAATTCAATTTTGCTTACTTATGCTGTTATAATCAGTGTATTGCAGCGCTAATACTTGAGATTTGAATTCGTACTAAAGTATCTGTGAAGAATTTGTATAGAAATTTCATTAGTGTATCTGATTAATCAGTTCTGTTATTAAAATTTAAGTATTTCTTTTGATCTGTGATGCTCTCTTGAAGAACAGGGGGATCCACCAAAGCTTCCAAAGGCAGTCCTTCATCAGCTCTGTCAAAGGTTAGGATGGGACGCACCGAAGTTCAAAAAATTGACTGGAAAAGTAGGTAGATACAGCTACGCTGCCAGTTTATTGCGTACTGCTAGTGGTCGGGGTAAGAGCAGAAAAGCTGGAGGTTTGATTACCCTTCAGCTTCCTGACCCAGAAGAATCATTTGAATCAGCCCAGGTATTTTTGAGTTTGTGCAGATGATATTTAATTCACATTTTTGAGTTTTGTACTGTTTCCTCCTTGTTTTAGTTGTTGGATGAGTTAAAAAAACCCATAAGCACCTCGATCTACTTTTATATATTTAGCTTTTATATTGGGCAGATAAGCTGTATTGTCTAAGCTGAAAAGATATTTGTTGCAGGACGCACAAAATAGAGTTGCAACATTTGCACTATATCAGTTATTTCCAGAACTTCCTATTCACAATCTAGTTACAGAGCCATACTCCTCGTTTGTTAGAAGATTCGAGGAAGGTAACCTCGTACATATGCATACCTTTTCCTGGCACATTCTGGCTTGCTTTTTTCTGAATAATACAACTGGGCTAGTGGGCTTACATGCAAATATAAATTTATAGGAGAATCATTCACCATAGTAGAAGATAGCATGCAATCTAGAAGAGCTAATTTTGTGGATTTGTTGCTGAGTGCTGAGAGTTCTGGATCAAATGCTTTTGTGGATACCACAAACATTTTTGAAGAAAATCTTGAAGAATCACATGTTCAAGAAGATCTGGAGGATCCTGCTTTAAACTCGTCAAAAACAAAGAGTAAGTTTTCTATAAATGGTTTCATCTTATTTCGAGTCTATATCTTTTTTCACCAGCTGTAACACAAAAAATTGGAGAAAGGTAGCGAAAGGGTTCAAAAGTAAAATTAGTTAGTTTGCAGTAACGCAACTGTAACTAAAAATACCTACTTTTTGCAAATTTTTTTATATGCTTGATTTTTTCTTATCTGAAAGGGAAGTTCTGTTATCCATTGGCATTTTCTGTTTGTAAGACCTCAAGCAAACTTTTCTCCCAGATAGATGAATCCGTAGGTTTACAATTTGGACTATACAATCGAAATATTATTCTGACAACCGATTTAGCCAATCAGGCTGATGTCTTGTCAAGTATTCATCATATACACTAACACGCTTTTCTGTAAATCTACATGGGTTAATAGGCTATGTTATAATTGATCTGCTCGTCTTTTTGTTATAGCTTCCAGCATTTTATTGTTCTTCTTTCTGATTGTTAATTATCTTTCCCTAATTTGTACTGAACTTATAGAAACAAATAACTACAAGGAAAAGGACAGTGCTTATTTGAGACAAGAACAAGTAAATCAAAGACACAGAGATACAAGGTTTGGAATCATCTGCTTCTTGTTTAGTCATACAGTAGTATGCTTTTGCAATTGGTTATACTATGCTTACTTATTTTTATTAAAAAGGACTCTTCTGCATTTTTTTTGTTTCTCTTTTTGTAGTTTAATTGTGTTCAAGGTTTGTAAGGTCGATATTTTCGCATTGTAGTAAGTTGACATAAGCTATTTCTGTAAAAATAATGTTTTTTTCTGAATGGAGGAGGATGTTTTTTGTTCAAGATTTTCATTGTTTAATTTCTGAACAGAGTTCAACCACATAAACCTTTAATGCGTCTTTGTGCACTTTCCTTGTTGTGGTATAAGAATAACATTTCTTTAGTGCTTTTTGTTTTCTACTGATTCTATAGGACATGTTAAAAGCTAGAGCTTCTCTTCCAATTGCAGAGTTGAAGGGGGATACGTTGCGGTTACTGAAAGATAATGATGTTCTTGTTGTTTGCGGTGAAACAGGTTGTGGAAAGACCACACAGGTAAATAATAGACATTGGCCCTAATTTGCTAGACCTGAAAAATAACTAATTAGATCCTAGAATTATTTTGGCACCCATAATGAAATAACTTAGAAGTTAACAAATGTGGCATGAATAAAAAATATGTTCGTGATCAGGTTTGTGATGGGGCATATACTAATACATACTTTTCTGTAGGTGCTGCAATTTGTACTGGATGACATGATTGAAGCAGGACGTGGTGGATACTGTAATATTGTTTGTACACAGCCGAGGAGAATAGCGGTACGGAATTTCCTACTCGACTTTATAGGTTAGTTAGTACTATGTTATACCCAAACATGATCTTGGTTCAACCATAATTAGGTTATAAGATATGTAAGAATAACAAATATCAAATATAGATTTGCCTACTGTAGTTCACTTGAACGAACCTAACAATGAGGTAATTTGGCTCTTCTTAGATAAGAATGAGAGGTTGGGCAGTATGAATCGTTCTTCTTCTATCCCCATCAATCTTTCTTTTATCTTTTGCATTTTATATATTTATCTTTTTCGGCAATCGATCCTCTGAACTGATGAGATGTCACGGCTAGCTATAACACTGTTTGTTACTAATTAAACTCATTTCTATTTGAACTGCCACCGGTAAGTCTTGTGATGTATTCTAGAGAAAAATGCAAGCTATGGTAAGAAGTTTGAAAAATGCAAGCTGTGGTGAGAAGTTTGAATTTTTATACAGGACAATATACAATTCAGAATTCAATTTATCCATATTCCATTTCTTGTAATATTATTAGGGTGTGGAAGTTTTAGCCATATGCATTTACATTATAGTTTGATTTCGTGCTTTTCTGTAGGCAATATCTGTCGCAGAAAGAGTAGTGTATGACCGATGTGAACCATCACCAGGATCAGATGGTTCCTTGGTCGGTTACCAGGTTCGGCTTGACAGTGCAAGGTATTTATGTGTTTCTTTGGTATTGAATTAGATACGTAAAACTTTCTACTTCATATATAACTGTATTTCCTATTTAACTGTTGTTAATATATTCTATTTGGTTCTTTAAATACCTGGATACAATTTTACTGTTTCAGCTTCGGCTTTCATGTTTAGAACATTTTGCATATCTTCGTACTGCTTTTTTGTCCAAACAGAATAGTAGAGTAACCGTTCTACTAATCTAGTCACTATTGCCAGTTTTGCAACAGTTAGAGAACACTGCTTTATGTCACCCGAACTTTTCCAACCACTGCTGGAACAGATGTTCGTTTTCAGTAGATATGCAAGATTTGTGACCCATTAGTAATGCTTGAATCTGTCAATTGGTGAATTGTTAGTTTTGAGACAGAATTGGACACTTAAAATGAATCAACTTTGACATGCCTTCTTAAAAATTGAAGTTTCTTCATGTATTAGTATTACGCTATTACCCTTATCTACTCTTGAGCCTTGATTCTTGTAAAGAAGAGTAACTGCATGCTGTAGTTTTGTTTCAGTTTTAATGCCTAGGATTTTCACCAGTTGTGTTTATAGTTCACTTCTGAGTTGGAGACATCAATGTGACCATCCTAGTTGTTAGTAGTTTTAGATTTTTATAGGGGATATTATATTCTTGGATTGCCATATTTCCCAGCTTGTTGTTTAGCATCTTGCATGCTGCACTTGGTATTGATTTGGCCTCTTACAATTAAGTGGGAAAATTGTTAATCTTTTACTCTTCTTGTACAATACCTTTTCTTGGAGCTCTTACTGTGTTTTTTGAGCGCTCTGAGAAATATACACGGACGGCAAAATTTTCTTTTTCTTTCCTTGGCTTGTCACAGATAGTCTTTCTTTTATGCTTTGTGCCACTACAAGTACTTTTCTTTCAAATGATAACACTATGGTGTAACTCTATGTTGGTTTTACGTAGTAGATGTCCTGTACCCAAAATAAATATCTGCCAATATATTCTCTCTAATGCTTGGATTTTTTGTGCATATTTTTTTGTGATATTCAGGAATGAGAAAACAAGACTTCTCTTTTGCACTACATGCATCCTTCTTAGGAAACTTGCAGTAAGTTATTCTTCTAATGGTTGGGTTGCTTATTGTTTTATCAATTTCCCTTCATCTAAAAATTTAATTGAGATTCATAGATAGCAGAAATGTTGCCAGGCAGCTCTTGTATCGAATCAAGAAAGTGATACATATACATATGCATACATATATGGACCTTTTTTTTGTTATTATTAATGTTTCTTTTTTCGTATGTGTTTGGAACAACGAGATTTTTTTTCTCTCTCTTTGTTGTCGTACATGTTGTTAGCCTGTCAAATTGTTTCTGCTTAACCGACCATTTTTGTTTTTTGCTTGAAAGATCTGTCTAAAGTTCATTTATCCTTTCAGTAGAGGATGTATATTTGTCTTGTATTGTTTTCTTTTCATGAGAGTTCTTTGACTTTGTAGGGGGGCAAAAGCTTTGCCAGCATCACCCATGTAATAGTTGATGAAGTACATGAACGATCTCTGTTGGTGAGTTGGTCAAATATGTTTACTAATGCTGTACACGCATAAATGATATCCATTTAGTCTTTTCCATTATACCTTTTCCATGAAATATAATCTACTTTCTATTTAAATTGATTGGTTACTTCTGTAACAGGGTGATTTTCTACTTGTTGTTCTGAAGAACCTGATTGAAAAGCAACCTTGCTCAGTCAACAGAATCCACCCCCAAACTAAAAGTTGTCCTCATGTATGTTTTCGCACACAGCACATATTAACTTGCTCCTGCATATCCCATGTCATGTCTGATGAATTTATCCTAGTATTTTTATCTTTGTTTATTTGATAAAATTATAACCTAGTATGAAATTGTGTGGTTCTTTAATTTCTGTTTCCATGTTTAGGTCTGCAACAGTCGATTCAACTTTGTTCTCCAAATACTTTGGGAACTGCCCCGTTATTAACCCAAAAGGGAGAACACATCCTGTGTCCACATACTTCCTCGAAGATGTCTATGAAAACCTCACTTATTGCCTTTCTTCGGATTCTCCAGCTTCTATGAATAACATATCCGCAACTAAGAAAAGGTCTGCTATTGTTTGGTCTGGATAGTTGGATCTGTGGATGTGTATCTCGGCCAAGTATCTATCTTTATTACAATTAAATGTGAAACCTTATTTGGATCTTCTCTTTTTTATTTTTAGATACTTCCACAAGAACAGCTAGTGTGTTCTGGTGACTGCACAGGGTTATCTCATACAAATTTATCATTTGGTATTTGCCGAATGTTGATGTTAAATACTCTAATTTGTGAAATCTTCTTTATGTAGCTTCGAGGAAATCCTGTGGACAACCATATGGGGAAAAGAACCTTGTGCTATCTGCTTGGGGGGATGACGCTCTACTCTCTGAGTATGATATTAACCCTCATTATGATCCAAGTTCTTATCAGACTTACAGTGAAAGAACTCGAAATAATCTGGTAAAGGCCTTGGTGTATTCTTCATTACTCCAGTTTATGGGTTGATGTATCAAATCCATTCAACAATGGTTTCTCTGAAAGCCATCTTTACTCCTTGATATTTCTAACAACGTGTTTGGTTACTATGTTTGGGCAGAAAAATTAAGTCTCTTTCTCTTGGATATATTAAACCATTCCTTCTGAAGGTGAATTAACTCTCCCTGAGACTTTATACCTTATTTAGAAATTCGGTTGTTTATTATTTATGTTTTTAACGTCTTGACTTGGGTTTTACATGGACAGGCAATAGAACCTCCAAGGGAAGAAACTATTTCGTCAGCACTTTCTATATTATATGAGGTACTAAGAATTTCTATTTTCAAAGCAGAAATTTCAATTTTGGTTCAGCTAGATCTGTTTCTTGGGTTCGAAATGAAGATAAACTCTGTTTTCATCTGATTGTCACCCCCAATATAGAGATCTTCATCGACTGAGATTTGAACTTTCTAAAAGTTGGGTGTAAATTTGTTCTCAAAAGTTTGTAATTTGTGATGTTAGATGTCTAAGTCGAGAAAATTATATGCTTTCGCACAACATTTGTGTGTGTGCCTATTCTTTTCCGAGAAAAGTAAATGAAGCTCTACAGATAATCTCACTATATAGTTCATGTATAACAGTACTACAGTAGTTTCACGTGATTGGCTGTTTCAGACAATCTTAATATGTCTCCGGATTCTAGCATACTTGAGACTTCACAAATATTTCTTTTGTATATGTGATTGTTGTTTTATGGCAATGAAATTAGGTTGATGCTGTGGAAGGGGATGAAGAGCTGACGCCTCTTGGGCATCATTTAGCCAAACTACCTGTTGATGTTTTGATCGGAAAGGTTTGGTTGCTGATAGTCATTTTGATTACTTTTTTTTTTGTCTTTGCTAGGATTTGATTTCCCTATCTTCCTTTGAAATTCTTCCATCACTCGTTCACTAATGCTTTCGCTTTTTATATCTTTTGTATTTTTGTCCAAACATCAAACTAACTTGTATTTCCTTTATCCGGTCCATAAATTTCCAACGATTTCTTTTTTTCTCTTGTGGTTGCACACTCTTAGTTGTGAAACGTTCTACAATTCCTCATGAAACTTCCTTGCAAGAATAAGTGCTCATGGATTCGATTCAAGAGTGTGGATTTCATTTGTTTGTACTTGTTATACAGCGTCCCTTTGTCACGGAAAATTGCGTCTCTTTTATCACCATTATTATGTCAAAAGATACTGCATTATTTATCTATCGTAACTATTATGATGGGGTAAAGACATAAAGTTATGGCATAAAGGAATTGCTTTAAGATGTTACACAGTGGAAATTAGGGCTAAGATTATGTAATGATTTACATTAGGTGGTTAATATGGAGGATGTCATAAATGGGCACCTTAGATATATAACGCTTATATACCTTGTATATCTGTAACTCAACCCGTTCTTTAGGGAGACCACTGTATTTTGTTAAAGAAATTGATTAGATATGAAATATGAGTTTAGTTTTGGTATAAATTTTCTTCAGAAATACTGGTGCAACTATTTTGTTGACAGATATTTAATCAAGTTTCTTTCTGTTTCTTTTGCAGATGATGATATATGGTGGAATGTTTGGTTGTCTCTCCCCTATTCTTTCAATTTCATCATTTTTGAGCTACAAATCTCCATTTCTGTATCCAAAAGATGAGGTCAATTCTATCAGCTATACCAATTCTTTACTTTTATCAACCATATATCTCTATGTTAAAAGAATTCTAAAAGCAAGTCTATATAATTCCAGAAAGCAAGTGTTGAAAGAGCAAAATTGTCTTTGTTGACTGATAATCTGGATGGTGTAAGTGATACAAATGATTGTGATAGGCAGTCTGACCACCTGGTAATGGTCGTCGCTTACAACAAATGGGCAAACATTTTACGTGAGGTTAGTAAACTTCTATCTTCTTTGTGGAGTTGCTGCTTGTAGTCTGGTTACCATGCTTTATGCAATAAAAACTAATCGTGAAAAATCATTTGAAGGAGGATATATTCGTTTCTTGCAAAGCTGTTTGATTGGTGACAGATCCAAAATTAAATTTCGATCTTTGTAATGATTTTACGTTATAAAAATCACGAAGCGTGTCATCAGATGTAACAACTGGTTGTGTTTAATTACTCTTGCAGAAAGGAGAAAAGGCTGCACAAAACTTTTGCAGTAAACATTTCTTGAGCAGTTCAGTTATGCACATGACAAGGTATTTCTTCTCTTTAAATTTTCACTCTCCAACTCCATGTTCGCCAAATTTCTTCTGTTTATTTATATTTTATATATGCCTAGTTCCTATCTTGTCATCATTACAGTCATTTTGTGTATATTCTCTTGTATATCATCTCCAGCGTCCTAGTCTGAAACTTCTATCCCCAGTTTCCGCTGGTAGCTCTGTGAAATAAAAAGATAATAGGACCTCAATGAGCAGTGTGAAAAACTAAAAATATAACATAAAAATCAAGTGTGTTACTAATTCCATCTCTTTAGATAGCAACTGTGTTACTCTCTGTTATTATGTTGTCGTGGAAAGGATGGCACCTAAGTTCTTGCATATGGAATCAATTTGCTCTAGTAATATTATCAATTGTGTAACGGCAAGCCTAAGGTAATAATTGTCAATAGATGTAAAACTGATTCCGAGACTAGTCATGCATTAGAGGCAGATATATCAACGATCTAGCAAATGAATATTATGGACAGAGGTGGTGCTTTCAGCACTAGATTAATCATTTCAGTATTGCAGCTTAAGAGTGACAGACTAACTCAAGAATAAAGTCTAGTAGATTGCCTTCACTCTATTGCATGGCTTTGCTAACTGCTATGCTATTATCTCTATGCTTCAAAAATCAATTGTTTTGGTGGATCTGTGAAATTTTGTGCACAATTCGTTTTATGAATGTCGCATACATCACAGCAGATTGTTTCACTAATTTATCTGCGGGTGTTTTAGGGATTTGCGTATACAATTTGGAAATTTGTTAGCAGACTTTGGATTCATCAATCTCCCACAATCTTTCCAGGTAAACTCTAGAATTACATACTATCAAGCTGACTGCAGTTTTCAATTAGTTTATGAAAGTTCGTTCCGCGTAGATCTTTTTAGCCTAATTGGAAAAGAGTATCTTTACCACCATATAACATGATTTGGTTTAAACTGGGTTTATTGATCTCCAGAATATGCTTCATCTGAACAATATTATTATAGCAATGTTATTCTGAAGCACAACATTTTGGAATATTAATGGTCAAAGTGCAATCATAAAGTTTTCCCGTAATATGAATCTTAATTCTTAAGCACTTTGCTCCATCGATTTGAGTAATTAGATTAGCGCCTTTGGTATATATATATATATATTTATCTATTAACTCGCTGTATGTTGAGACTTTTAGAGTGTAGAAGCTTAAGATCATAGATCTTCATGGAATTCAACTTCAGCAAACGCGGACCAAAGTTAGTGTAAAATGTAAAACAACTAACAAAAGATATTAATAATCTGGAGGCTAAGCCCATTCATTCAAAAGTGGACCAACACTGAAGTATGAACCATGAAGAATACTGATAAAGGGGTATACTACCCTTCTTAGGAATGGCCTAGTTGCTGCTACACCTCAATTTGATTTGTTTTATTCCAATTGGTGACCTGCGCAACTCCCACTTATTGAATATTAATAGTGCTCTGTTAAACAAATTGTTTGTGAATATATTGAACTTTTCTATTGAGACCTTAATGAGGCTTACTTGGAGCAGGCTGGCAAAATGAAAGACAAACTTGACACTTGGTTTGCTGATAAGACCCAACCATTCAATAAATATTCGCAACAGTCTGCCGTTATCAAGGTAACTTCTAATATTACTATTTCCAACATTCGTTATTTTTCGTGTTTCTTTTTCATCTTATCTCCCTAAAACCAATATTTTAACACAGTATTTCTTCTGCCACTGTATTATATTTCCTCCTTGTGTTAAAATGTAGTCTTCTCTAGAGTCTAGACCATATTTCAGTGGGTTGCACTGTGAATTGGTTTTGCAACATTCGGTATATCATTTTTGTGATTTTCATCTCACATTCTGAAATCGAGTGTGTCACACCAATTCATCTGAGAGATAACTCAATATTTTTTTGCAGTCAATCTTATGTGCAGGTTTATATCCTAATGTGGCTGCAATTGAAGATGGCATTGTTGGAGGAGCTCTAGGAAAAAATCTTCAGCAAGTTACTAGTACTGCAACAAAGGAAATTCGCTTTGGTACGATGGAAGAAGACAAGTTCACATACACCCCTCTTCTATCAATAATAGTTCAAAAGTTTACCGCTACCCATTTCTGGTCTACCTTGAAAAGGTATACAATTTCTTTAGCCTTTGTGAAATTCCTGACGGGGTTATTGTTCATTATACTGTGTGATTGACGGGTCTCTCCCTACTCTATTCTTCTGTTTGGCGGTCCCATGAACATCCAACACCAGGTATTGTAGTGTTTGTCTCTGTATATAATGTTTGCTTGTGTTCAGGCTAAATACTTAGCTGTCCATTGTAGAGAATACTACTTTTTTATGAAAATCAATTGTTGCAGCAACATCTAACCTTGGTCATTTAGCTACAATTTGTTCTAGCTTTATCTGGTGGATATTTAAGAATCAACAGTCAGATATTTATAGTATCATGTGGTAGAGTACACTTTTATTTTTTAGCCTTTTAATTGCGGAGTCAAGACCTAAGAGTGATGATATTCTTTCTTGTGCTCTTTCCCAGTGAATAAAGTGGCTGCGTTGTTGTTGTTTTTTTTGCAGACTGGACTGGTTTCTATAGATGGTTGGTTAAAACTTTTAGCACCAGCCCAAATTGCCGTTCTGTTAAAGGAATTTCGGTCGACACTTCATTCTGTTCTGGAGGAGCTGATCAGAAAACCAGAGGTATATAACATATTTCCATACTTGGCTTGAAGCGCATTTCCGGCAACAGGAATTTTAAAAGTTCAACCGCATCTGTTTGCAACATTGCTCAGCTGCTGCATCATAATAATTCCGAAACATGAACATTTGCTTCTTTATTGATACCTCTACATAGTGTTTATCATCAGCTACATGCAGCCTTGATTTTAAGCTTAAGCTTCCTCTTTTTCAGATCTCAGCTGTTATTGAGAATGAGGTCGTCAGGTCCATCATTCATCTACTTCTAGAAGAAGAAAAAGCTCAGAAATAATTAGAGAATGTATACAGGGTACAGTTTCCGATGGATTCCCATGGAACAGCTTTTTCCAGCTTCATCTTTCAACTAAATATTTCTAGGTTTACCTTTAATCTGAATTCGTTTCTTTTTTGTGTTTCTCCTTTTATTCCATTGAGCTTTATTTGATGTGTTCTTGTCTCTGCTGTATGGGTGTTCATGCTAGTTGTACATGGTCTGGTGGAAACCATGTGAAATATTCAGCAGCGACATCGAGTATCTTACTCGGATGGGCTACAATATTTGCAACCTGGTCCAGGCTCGCTAAAAAATTGTTTTGCCTCAATTCTAAGAACGAAGAAAATGAGACCATGAAAATGTGGAACTTTCAATGATACCGCAGCAGGAAAAAGTTACACTCATTGGTGCCGCAAGGCATTGGCTCTTATGTATATAGAGTTGTAGTTTCAATTTCTAATATAAATATTTTGATGACGTATAAATATTTTGAACACATAGAAAGTTAGGATCTTGTCCTTCATATACATAGATTGAAACGAATCTTGTAGACGTCTTGTTTTCAAGTTTCTAGTAAACCTCGCTAGTCTATTTGCTTTACTAATAACAGTTCTATTCCTTCCAAAAAAGAAAAGAAAACAGTTCTATTTACATAGGTATCAAAACCCAAAAGATCCTCCTCTGTTTCTTCAGCGCTACTCTGGCACCACATGAGCATGAAGTTTTCTGACCATTCATGTACTAGTTAAATATATTTTGACTGTCACAAAAAATTGTAGCTTCCTTTATTATCTCTTCTTCTAAAAGCAAAGGGCTATGGATTTAACACTCTATCATTTTCAAAACGGAGGAGTGACCATACGAAGGAATGTTTTTTAAACTATGAGTTAATGGGATAAAAAAGGATAGATAAGTGAAATTTTTTCGTCTAGTTTTCAAAAAGAAAATAATAATAAAGGAATAGCCGTTTTCAAATCTATTTTCAATCGTTGGATCATTAAATTTCAGTCGTAGGATAAAAATTTACCCGGACAGGTAAATTTCATCCGTCCAGTGAACACTGACGAATACTCCTTTGATTGAAGAAGTGGTCGATAACTCTCCCTTCACTATCCGTAGTTGGATCTAATTTGTTTTTGTTTTTTTGATAAAACTTCTTCATTTTAAAAAAGGATACTCTATCCATAATCCTTGTTCTAAGTAAATCCAAGCACCAGCTAATTAAATGGCAAACGCATGGCAAACGCCCCTCATCTACTTCTGAACCTGTTGTGAGAAATCAATTACATTGAAAATAAGCAATGTTCTCTTGCATAGAGTTTTAAAATTTAAATGTGTTAGAAATTGTCCTTTTAAAACAAGTACAAAATCCCAACCGCTTTGATATCCTTGATCCAAATATTTACTACCCCTCGCGTGGTTATAAATGTATCATCATAGTATGCCTAACCTAGTACGCAGCTCAAGTTTATACGTAAAAATGGGAATTGCATTTATTCTATCTCTAGGACCCTTAAGTATCTAAATTATGTACTACAGGTGTCTCCTGATTGGATGACTTCTCTCCAATACTAGCTCATAGACTTACCTGTTCGGTTTATTAGCACTGATATCATATGTCTTCCCGCAAGATTACAATTTAAAAACAACTCAGGCAAGATTTTTTTAATTAGTATTCAATTTTTGTTTTTAAGCTTTATGTCATGTCTAACACACTTACCACTAAGACTATTATTACATCCAATGATAAAATTTACATCCTACTTCATAATAGTAATAATTATGACTAGCTAGCCTTCTTAGGCATGTAAACCACACCCCATCACTTCAGTTCTTAGGCATTTTGACGTCTGTTTTAAGTTGAATCATCTTTTCAGTTGTCATATTTGTTGGTACTAACTTTACTTCGTAAATGGTAAAGTAGTGAATTACTTAGAAATTTCGTAACGAAAACAGGTGCAGGTGTATCTTGAACTTGATTGGATAAGGAGTTTTTCAACTAGGTATGGATTTATGGATATGAAATGATACAACATATTTGGTTTCCAGTTTTGGCAAAGAGTTTAAAATGATCCTTGAGGCTGTCAATATGGAAACAAAAATGCTTTTAATACAGTTCAATACAGTTTAGGTGAAAGTATTAAACGCTTCACCTTCGTTTATAAAAAACATAGAAAAGCGTTGTTGCCGCTCAAATCTGCTTTTCCTTACTCTCTCTCTCTCAAAAACATTCTATATTTGGGTTTTCATTGGTTCAGTTTCCGTTCCCTCTACATATTTTTCTACCCTACAGTATCTTTATTAGGAATATATCTCTCCGGCCGGAGTAGTTACAAGGGTAATGCTTTTTCTTCTTGTATCTTCTCTGTTTTTGAAATTTGTAGTAGTAGTAGTTGTGTAGAAATTTTACTTTTTCTTCTTCTCTTTATGTTCTCTGTAAATGCATCTGCTTATATAAGGGCCTGTACTCAAATAATAAGGGCCTTAAGCTTACTGCCTTCTTAAGAGCCTCAAAGAAATCCAAAAACATGATTAGGGGGATATGGAGTTTAGCTAGCTGTTGAGTGGGGTTTTGGGGGTTTTATCATTCATCAATCTTTTCAAATGTTCACAAATTTTAGTGCTGAGATTTGTTACTATGCCTGTGTTTGGGTCCAGTATTTGGTGTGTTTAAGTTTTTGGTTTGGAGTTATCTTTGGCTGAAAATCTTCTTTAGAGAGACCACCATGTATCTCTTAATTGAAGTTGTTTACTTCTAATTGAACTTTATATATTTTAGTTTGGTTGAGCTTATAAATATATTCTTTTAGTTTGTTCTGTAATCCATCATGTCGTATGCTTTGTGAAGTTAAAAAAAGTACTAATTGTGTGTGTTTATGTGAATGCAGGGATGGATTTCTCTTCCATAGCAAAAAGAACTAGGTCTAGAGATCCCGAATATTACAGACAACTACATGAGAAACTCAAGATTGAGAGAAGCAGACAAGGCAGTAGTGGGGGTGGACAGGGTTCATCAAATGGAGCTAGAGGTGGAAGTTATATTTTTCCTGATTATGAAGATGAAGAAGAGGAAAGGAGGAGGTTGAAGAAACAAAGACCTAATCTTACCAACAAAGTGACAAAGGAAAAGGAAGTAAAGAAAAACAAAGGGCGACAAAGAGATGAAGCACAGAGAACAATCATGGAATGGGAGAGAGCAGGAGAAGAGGGAGTGAGAAAGACAGAGATTAACAAAGGAAATACTTACTTCAGAACTGATAGGAAGAAAGAAGAAGAAGAGGCACACAAAAAGATTCTTGAATGGAGACAGATGAGAGAAGCAGCAGTGAAAGGAAATGCTTCCACTTCTGATATGAAGGGGAAAACTAAAATGAAATTTCAAGAATCTTACAAAGACAAGAATGCGGTTCATATTGATGAAGAGACTGGGTCAGATGCTTCGAGTGAGTCGAATTCTGAATCTGAATCCGCTAGTAGTGATGATACCGATGATGAGGATTTTGACGTATGTGAAGAAGAAGAGGATGACGAAGATTCAGACGAAGAGGTAGATGAAGAGGAAGAGGAAGATGAATCGGGAGAGAGTGAAGATTCTGACGCTGATATTGCTCTTCCTAAACAACAGAAGGCTAAGGCTAAGGTTGAGGTTAAAGAGAAAAGAATATTTATTGATTTGGAGCAGGAGGTGGAGGAGACGGTTGCGGCTAAGAAAATCTCCAAGAGAAATATCATTACTGAACCAGTATATCAAGCTGTTGATGATTCTGACGACGATATTGCACTTCCAGAAAACCAGAATGCCAGTGCTGATGTTGAAGCTGAAGAGCAAAGAACTTCTGTTAGCTTGGAGGATGTAGTGGAGGTGGATACAATTATGGCCAAGAAAATCTCCAACAAAAATATAGTTGCTGAATCGCCACACCAAGGTCTCGGTGATGATTCTGAAGACTGTATTGCACTTCCAGAAAACCATAATGCCAATGCAGATGTTGAAGTTGAAGAGCAAAGAACTTCTGTTAGCTTGGAGGACGTAGTGGAGGTGGAGACAGTTACGGCCACGAAAAGCTCCAACAGAGATGTAGTTGGTGAATCAGCACATCAAGGTCTCAATGATGATTATGAAGATGGTATTGGGATTCCAACGAAACAAAATGCCAGCGCTGATGTTGAAGTTATAGAAAAAAGAACTTCAGTTGATCAAGAGGAGGAGAAGATTGAGGCTGAAAAAACTTCCAAGAGAAAAAGAGTCAGTGAACTAGCACTTCAAGTTCTTGCCAAGAGGGAAAAGAAAAACCTCATGCCTTATGGTTCGATAGCAAAAGTTACGAGGGTGGAATCTGATTCAACACGTTCTGTGCAGCAAAAGACGGAGAAGAAGACTTTTCGTACTCGTCTACTTGACACAGAGAATCATGCTCCCAGAAATGGGAAAGTTGGTGCTTATCAAACTCCTCCAGTATGTACTGAGGCAGAGTTTCATTCTCTGTCAAAGAATGTGAAGAAGAAAAATTCTGGTACTCGCCCAGTTCGTCTTGAGACAGAGAATCATTCTCCATTGAAAAATGTAAAGGTTGGTGATTGTCAAACTAGTCCAGTATGTAATGAGGCAGTGTTTCATTCTCTTTCAGATGATGACACTTGTACAGATGATGTTGGCATTGACAATGATGTCGAGGATGATGATCTTGGCATTGACGGTGTTATGGATGAGGATGTTGACACTGATGATTTTTTACTTGACGATGATATTGATGTCGCGGAAAAGGATGAAGGAGATTTGGGAAGTAAGTGTGTACAAGGTCCAAAAATTGATCCCCTTTCCAAGCTCTTTCGGAATACAATCTGGGAGAAAGGGGAAGTGGTGCTTCAGAAGGAGAACGAGACCGCCGAAGTTGCTCCTAGTAACGCTGAGCCAGTGAATATATACAAGTTTGGTTATGGTGTTGAGAAGCACCTGCCAAAGGAGAAGTCAGATTATGAGAAAGAAATGGATGAGCTGTGGGCCATGTATGATTTTGTGCTAAGATCTTGCGAGCCTGACACTGCCGCTCTTTCCGCTGTAAGTTCGTAGTTATTCATGAAGTGATTACTCTTGTTAGATAGTTCATGAGTTAGTCTGTCACTCTTGAGCTGCAATACTGAATTGATTAGCCTAGTACTGATAACACCATTTCTGTCCATAAATTCATTTGCTAGATTGCTGATATGTCTAACACTAATGCATGTACCTTAGGCTAGCCGTTACACAATAATATTACTATAAGTGACAAATGGGTTATTTTCCGAGTTTGATTCATAAAGAATTTCGTCTTTGGTCTCATTGTTTGTTATAACTTATAATGGATGCATATCTTTTTCTTTTCTTAGAATGCCATTTTTTATACTCCTTTTGGTTTTCAGCTTAAACTCAAAATATATATGATTCTTGCAGGTTGCCATCGAAGAAGATGAGGAGCAACAAGTTGAAGCGTATGGATTTACTTCCTGTGGTGTAGGGAATCATCAGCTCATTCTCGACGAAGAAATTGGGATCCGATGCATGTTTTGCTCTTTAGTGAAGCGAGAAATCAGACATATATTGCCAGCCTTTGTGAGTTGTCTTCTTTTTCTGTTTAGGCATTTACTGACAAATATGAACTATTAACATAACATAGGTATGTTAACCAAAAAAAATTTCTGGACAAAAGTTCTATGACACTTATATAAATATATCCGGTAACAGCTTATAGAGTTTATAATTTCTATTTTTGTTTATCGTCTTCCTAATTTGCTCTTCATTAGACAAACTCAAATTAACTTACAATATATCCAGCTTTAGGCTTATCTACATCAAATCAACAACTAACCATTTTTATCTGAACTTTTTCATTTTTTGCATGTTAAAGGGAACACTTTGTGCTAGAGAAAGACCGAGTCGGAAATTGTCTCCTGATGATCCAGAGTTCTCTATGTTTGATAGCTTTCCGTTGCACAAGACCGGTGGTGATCAGGATTCCTCTGTTCATACCAGGGGAACAGTCTGGGATAAGTTCCCTGCCATAAAAGAAAATCTGTATCCCCATCAGATAGAAGGCTTTGAGTTTTTGTGGACAAACTTAGCAGGAGGCATTAACCTTGATGGGAAAAACAAGAAGCCTCCTCATGGTATCGGTGGATGCATTATTTCTCATGCTCCAGGGACTGGAAAGACCTTGTTGACTATTGCCTTCCTCAGATCGTATATGGAGATATTCAGAGATTGTAGACCTGTTCTTATTGCCCCAAGCAGCATGCTTCTGACATGGGAGGAAGAATTCAAGAAATGGAAGGTTGATATTTCCTTTCACAATATTAGTTCTGTAGATTTCTCTGGCAGGGAAGACAGTGCAGCTCAAAAACTGGTGAAGAACAAACGAGATGGGAAGTCTAACCGTAAGGTGAAGATTCTCTCTTGGAGTCGTGGAAACAGTGTCTTGGGAGTTAGCTATCAACTATTTGAGAAGCTTACTGCAGACAGGAACAAAGAAGATACAGAGAGTGCAGAAATCAGGAAAGTTCTACTCGAGAAGCCTACTTTAATAATTCTTGATGAAGGTCATACACCACGGAATAAAAGTAGTAATATTTTCAAGTGTTTGAAGAATGTTAAAACGGAAAGGCGGGTAATTCTGTCAGGCACTCCGTTTCAGAACAACTTCGATGAGCTTTTCAACACGTTGTCGTTGGTAAGACCAAAATTTGCTGACAAGATCTCCTGCAAAAGAAACCAAACTCGAAAAAAAAAATCAAAGTCTCTTGAAAGTGGGGAACAATCAAGAGAGAATTGGACTTCTTTTACCAGTTCTATTGTCAAGAATTCTGATGATGGGGTGGCAGAGATAAGGAGAATCATAGAGCCTTTTGTGAATGTTCATACAGGAAGCATATTGCAAAAGAAACTTCCTGGTTTGCGTGAATGCGTAGTTGTTTTGCACCCAACCTCTTTGCAGAGGCAACTTCTAGAAGAAATTATAGAGAGCATAAAGAATTCATTTGAAGTAGAACGTGCAGTTGCATTAACCTCTGTGCACCCCTCATTGTTGATTAGGTGCAGTTTGGAAAAACAAACAAATCAGGAGAAGTGTGTTGTGAATACACTCATTAAGAAAAATCAGTCGATCAAAGAAGATGCTTTCCGGTTGAACTATCACGAAGGAGTCAAAACAAGGTTTCTTATGCAACTCATTAAGCTCAGTGATGCGATGAATGAAAAAGTTCTGGTATTCAGTCAATTCCGCCATCCCATTTCCCTTATAGAGGAGCATCTTCGCTCCGTTTTCGGTTGGAGAATGGGGGAGGAGATACTGCAGATGGATGGGAGTCTCGATGTGAATAAAAGACAAGCTCTGTTAACTCGTTTCAATGATCCCGGAAGTCAAGTGAAGGTAATGCTTGCATCCATAAAGGCTTGTGGAGAAGGTATAAGTCTGATTGGTGCTTCAAGGATTGTGATGTTGGATGTTGTTTGGAACCCATCAGTGACGAAGCAAGCTATTAGCAGAGCCTACAGATTGGGCCAGAAGAAGGTGGTATACACTTATCATCTCATCACTTCAGAGACATCGGAAGAAAACAAGTACTGTCGACAAGCTCACAAGGACCAGTTGTCTCAGTCGATATTTTTTGCCGAGCAAGGGAAGACCAAATATCCAGACAACAAATCATCAAAAGTATCATCAGATGATAGAATTTTAGAAGCGATGCTGGAGAACAATGAGCAGAAAGATATGTTTAAGAAGATCATATACCAACCAAAAGAGTCGATCCTGCTTGAGACTTTTGGGGCAGTACCATCAAGACTGGAATGAAATGAAATGGTTTGTACTGCTGCTATGGGTTAGTAACCACTTCACCCCATGATTGAAACAACTGCCAGTTTTCTGGTGTTCAGTCTTATTAGTTTGTAGCATATATATAGCAGATAAGTCTTTATTTCCGTAATGTTTCAAGGTACTTCAGTTGTAGGCATGTTACTCTATCCGTAGTCTATTATTGTTATTGGCACAACAGTTAGTAGTGGTGCTGGATAGGCTCAATGTAGTGGTGCTGGATAAGTTTTCTGTTAGTGTGTTAGTTGTACTG
The DNA here is from genome assembly GCA_023531435.1 of Papaver californicum. NCBI lineage: Eukaryota > Viridiplantae > Streptophyta > Magnoliopsida > Ranunculales > Papaveraceae > Papaver > Papaver californicum. The sequence goes on along the minus strand of JAJJMC010015296.1, from coordinate 9,309,280 downwards.
CGTGTTTAAGTTTTCTGTTAGTATATTAATATTGTTACTACTATTTAGTGAGTTTACCATCATGTTTTTGCAAGTTGACATTTTAAGACCACTAATGGTCTAGTAACAGGACATCTTAACTAGAAATCTAGAAGTCGAGCCTTAAATCTATCTTCAACTGATCAACCTCTATCATTACCTAAAAAGTTTGAAGGGGGAGAAAACAGTTGTGAGTTTTAAGACTACCAGTTTGCAAATGTTTGTTGATGATATTAGCTGAAACACAAGTAATCAAACTTCCGAAGACGAGAGGTCTGCTACACTTACTCTTGGCCATCATTGAGACTCTGAAAGAGTGAGAAGGTTCTTACAGGCCATGAGTTGTCACCATTTCTGTAACAAGGTCCTAACGAGCATTTTGCACTTGTGAAATTCTAATCGTCTACAAACTTGCCATAATATAACAAACCATCTGTCATACTCATCTGTTCTTATAACAAGAGAAAGAAAACATTATATTACCGCAATGCAGGTTAAAGGATGATATGATATCGCCAAATACTTAACTTTCTTATATGCTGTGGCCAAAAGTTTAGCCCAGCAGAAAATGAACTCAATTTTCAATGTCACATGTTTGTTCCAAGGAGAAACAACAACAAAAAACAGCATACTGAGTAATTTATATATATCTATAATGGGACTACGTCTGTTTCTCTACTTGACTGTAGAACTCATTATCTTGCCATAATGTGAGGAGTTATGCAGTAGTATAAGCTTCAATCCCTTTGCACCCTCAGCAGACTTTGTCTTCTTTAGTGGAAAATCTTGATAACATTTCTCTTTTAAAACTGAGTGTCATTGAAGCTAGACCAAGTAGGTCCTCTTGGTGTGCTCCCTGCCCACGTGAATCTCTCAGAGTATGGGTTCACGAGACTTTCTCGAAACTCTTCTGCTGTCTCACAGATTAATCCCTAAAACAAGCCAACAAACTTGATTAAAATTTTATACTTTTAATTAGAGTAACGCTACATATAATAATGACAGAATGGAAAGCATGTGATGATTGTTCTCTTTGTGGTGTTTACGTGAACCTAGGTCGACCTTATCATCAATACCATTTTCTTATTCTGGCTGTGTAGAAGAAGACATGCAAGGCAATACAAGTGACATTGAGATTTATGTGTTTCATCTAAAAAAACTTATGAACTCTTTTACTTCTTGTGGAGCCACTAATCTCCACTTAATGAGTTGTATATAATAAGGTTCTTCTTTCTTTATCGGGTTTGGGTTTGTTTTGCAATGAAAATATAAAAACCAGCAGTCATCCATAAGGGGAGAATGTACCTCTGCCATGGCTTTGATCTTCAGAGCAACATCGGTACTAAGAAGGACAAGGCGTTCGTTGTTCTTAATTCTCTTGAAAAGTAGAGCGCATTCAAAGGGTATGGTCTTGTGCTGTCGGGGAAGCAATCTCCATCAGACACCCAAATGAAGATAACTGGAGTGCTCTACCAAAGGCATCATAACTAGCTTCGCTTAATATAGAGTGTGGGGATGCAGGAGGAGTTGGTGCTGTGGGCAAGCTCTCCTCTAGTGAGTTCTGAACATGAATCCACCAATTTGTTTTCACCATGCACTCTTCAATCCAGTCCAATACAGCAGAAGAAGAGACCTCTGCTGCCTTTTGAATAGGCTACCCCGTCGCTTGAGACTATCCAGCTCCCTTATGACTGCATATATGATTGGAACATTAAGATAATGCGTAAAAGTAAGATCCTCAATGGTGATGCGGAGATGAGTACACCCTTGATTTAGAATTTGAAATAATCAGGAAACATTAATGAAGATAAAATCAACTAGAAAAGTAACAAGTACAAAACGACTAATAAAAATATCAATCTGTACATGACAAGATGATAGTTATTCTGCTTTAGAAAACAATTAATGACATGCGGGAAACACAAATTGTAACACAAAGATGACTAAATCCTTTCAAGATTCCTGATTTAATGAGATGACAGTTTTTCTGGTTTAGAGGAGCAAATTTCATATGGCAGATTTGTATAAAATCAGCCTACAGATGGACAAAATAATCAATAAAAAGAACAAGACTAAGTTTTACCCACTCTTGGTATAATGAGGTGAGTCCCTTTAATGCCTTCAAGAAGTTTTAAGGACTTCCAAGAATCCTTATCTAGAAGACAACCTGTATCTACCACCATATTCAACCTTCTGTTATTAGCCTCCTCACCAGACTGGTTCTGCAACAAAAATCTCCAATTCAAAACTAGTTTCCTTAAAATGAATAAAGTGGAAAACTGTAAATATGGCCAAGAAACTTACAGTGGGAAATGAAACACAGTTCTTTTCAGAAGATTGGCTAAAGTTGGCTGAATCACAGCTCTTGGTAGTACTAATAAAAGGAGCTGAGAACTCTGACTTGCTTTTGCTGATGGAATTTGGTGATAGAAGGGACTGAAAAGGCACCCTTCCTTCTTTTCTCTTGCTCAAAATCATCTCTGTTTCAATTCTTACATGATCTCTAAAACTAGATTTCTTTGATTTTGAGTCTCTAGAAACTATAGGTGTCAAATTCTCTTTATCTGAAAAATAGAATCTACCTTCTTCGATATCGGAATTTGGGGGAGTAATGAACTTTGAGTTTGGAGATTCAAAATTCTTCATTTCCTCTAGCCAACCATTTTCCATTGAATGCATCCCCAATATAGGTCTTGGGGAGAAATTCTCCTTATCTGGAGTAAACATTTCTTCTTCACATTTTCGATATTCCTCCTGAAGAATATTTGAGTACATTGTAGCTTTTGAACCCAGTGATCCAGAACTTTGATTCTTCACTACTTTTAAGCAACCTTTCTTCTTTAATTTCATCCCAAGTACACGTCGTCCTGGAGTGATGTTCTCCTTATCTGGAGTAAAGAGTTCTTCAGCTTCTCGATCTTCATCGATATTCCGGTATGTACTAAATTTAGAATGCAATGAACCAGAATTTTGATTCTTCATTTCTTCTAGGATACCGTTTTTCTTTGATTTCGATCCAAGTAAGGATCTAGGTGCAGTATTCTCTTTATCTGGAGTATGCAGATCCTCACCTTCATTATCTACACCTGGAAAAAGAATCCGAGAAACCATTTCCTCCTCTAACACATTAGTAATGTTAACCTCCATATTCTTCATTCTGCTCCAGTATTCCTGACCTCATCTGACTCAAACCTCTTTTCTCATCAACTTCATTCCAAGTGCAGATTTTGGTGTACAATTCTCCTTGTCTGGAGTAAACTCCTCTTCCATGTCTTGCTTAGAACTACCATCAACCTTCTTTATACTGCTCTTAGTTATTTCAATCTGAATCGAACCAACAGACTTGCCTCGTCTCGACCATATATTCGGCGTACCAAACTTCTTTTCTGATTTCATTGGCGGGCTTTCTTGGTTTTCAATTTCAGATAATACATCACTCATCTCAACAAGAGACTGTAAGGTTCCGTTTTCTTTGTCAATCTGCTGAGGACTTGTTTCTAATACAACACTCTCTACAGCAGCCAAGGTTGATGAATACACAGATTCTTCACCCATAGCTCTAGACCTCAAAGGACTCTCCCTTACTTCTTCTCTCACCACTGTCATCATATTATGTACACCTTCCTTATCATCATCACTAACAAATGAAGAATTTCCGTTTTCCGACATTGGTAGACAGAGTATGATTCTCCTCTCTTTCAAAAAATATTTCATGCTCCATCTGTCAAACAACAATAACACTTCCTTAAAAATGAGTAATGACAATAAACTATAAATAGAAAGTATTAAATTCTAACTTAAAAGCATAATCTAACCTCGTTAATTTCTCCTTCATTTTCTTTTTCTTCATTTGAGAATTTTTCATGAGAATCAAGAGAATCAATCTGTCAAAAGCATAATCTAACCTCGTTAATTTCTCCTTCATTTTCTTTTTCTTCATTTGAGATTTTTTCATGAGAATCAAGACAATCAATCTGTCAAAAGCAAAAATCCCTAAAGTTTTAAACCCTAAAAACTTCATTCACACAAAAAAATGCAGGAAAACCCTAGAAATGTAGAGAATCTAAAACCAAACTAAATTAGGGCAAAATCTTACCTCATTCATTTCGTCCCTTTCTTCTTCTGCGCCTTCTTTCTCTTGAATTGAAAACGGATTTTCGAGCGAGTTTTCAAGATCAAATGTACGTGGAACCCAATGCAATCTATAAACTCTAGTTGAAGCTAGGGCTGTACATGGCCGGTTTCGGTTTGGTTTTGTGCCAAACCAAAACCGAAACCGGCAAGGTCGGTTTTGTCCAAAAGGTTTCCATAACCGTTCCGTTACCGTCGGTTCGGTTTTAGTCGGTTTTCACCCGGTTTCGGTTTTTTTCCGACGGGTTTCGGTTAACCGTTTGGAAATCTAAAATTCAAAAAAAAAATAAAAAAAAATCGAAAAAAAACAAAAAAAAGTTAATTCTTCATTAATCCATCCAAACAAGTAAGCAATTCAAACAAATAACATCCTAGCAATTCAAACAAATCAAATAACATCCAAACAATTAAGCAATTCTTGATGGATGCTGGCTGCTGCTGTCTGCTGTCTGCTGCTGCTGCTGATGCTGCTGATGCCTCCTGCTGCTGCTGCTGCCTCCTGCCCAAAAATTCATTCCTCATCCTCCTCTATTATATGTATATACTTGGACTTAGAGAGAGTGTCCAAAAATTCTACAAACAAATGTACACATGAGCAATTAGTTAGATAGTGAATATCCAAAAACTCTACAAATAAATAAATAAATAAAAAAAATAATACCTGAATTAACTTCTTCTGCTGAGTCCAAGGTAGACATATCAAGATCAATTGGCGTCTTCAACCAATTTTGAGTACAAATCAATGCCTCTACTGTAGTGGGAAGTAAAGAACTACGATATGGATCGAGAATACGTCTTCCAGTGCTAAAGGCAGATTCGGATGCCACTGAAGATATAGGTATAGCCAATATATCTCTTGCCATTAGTGCCAAAGTAGGATACCTAGTAGAATTTGTTTTCCACCAACCTAAAATATCAAAAACAACTTTCTCTTTTCTTGGTTCTCGTTTCTCTCTCAAATAAGCCTCCAACTCTGATTTCCCTTCAACAGTACTGCCTTCCTCATCATCTCTTGCTCTTTCTGCTATAAGAGCAGCTAGAGCAGACTCTCCTTCATCACCTTCAAGAAAATCAGTGACACTACTACTACCACCAACATTATCTGTATTACTTGAAACATTTGCAGCATGAATAACACTTAATTGGACAGCCCAGTACTCCTCGAAAAGAGCCTTAGAATCCCTCATTACAAGTTCTATCAGTTCAGTTCTCAAATAACCACCAGAAATACCTAGCTGATTAAGCATAAAATCTAATCCCTTTTCCTTGTCTTGTGGATTCAACAATACAACAATAAACATAAGACAATTCATCTTTTCATAATGTCCCCAATATTCATTATACTTGCATTGCATTTTAAGACCCATGCTAGAGAGAAATGGATCTTTATGATTCACCCATGTGTTCAATGTTCGATGAATAACACTCAAATGAAACAAGAATTCATGTGCAGTAACATGAGTTGAAGCAGAGAACTTGACAGTAAAATCAAAAAATACCTTCAAGAACTTAGCAAAGGATCTGGCATACGACCAATCGGCTGGGTAAGGCGCGTGCAAGGGTGGTGGTGGCGGCACCTTATCAGAACTTGTTTGCTTGCGTTTATTTCCTGTCTCTGCAGCTTGCTCTTCGTACACATCCCAGTCTAGTTGAAACCTATCCTTCACTTGAGCTTTGCGGAAAGCCTGCACAAAACCAACTTGAATCAGAAGAGGAACACAAAGAGTCTAAGACAAACCACCTTATTATTGCTTAACCAAAAAAGAAGAAGCCAACAGGAAAAAAAAACTTAAACTTTATTTTGACCAAAGCTAAAATCATATCCTCACTAATCACATGGTGGGTTGTCCTCAAAGCAAGCTAAAGATATCACTATTTAAAAATTACCAAGACCAATTGTAACATTCTTTAAGAAAAAGCATGTAATAACAAAATGGAAATTAGAATAAACAAAAGATACTATAAGAAATCAAAAGTAAAGGCAAGTTTAAAGTAAAAATGAGATCTAAAACGGCATGAAAACCGATGCTGGAATGTTTGAATTTTGAAGAATCTTGAGATTGATGCAGACAAAACAAGAAAGGTATGGCCGAATCTGACATATTGCTTATTAAAGACTATAATACCAAAGAATCATTTATCCACATCATAACATACGATACCTTAATTAATCATGAACTATGATACGTCCCAAGAACCAAAACCTATTCCTTGAGTTCAATCATTCACCTTACAAACACATACCTAGGACCTCAACGAATGCATCTCGGTATAACTTGGTACATTGGTTCATACTTGAGACAATACCATTTCTCAAATTATATTAATCGTGTTTAAACAAGTTTTATCAGGTCTAAACTAGAAATGAGAAAGTTAAGACTTATGATCAGTGTCTTGATGGATGGAAATCATCTGAAGAGTCTAAGATCCAGCAATTCACAGGGATTTCAGTGTGTCCCACAAACATTGGAATTGGATTCCTCTACCAAATTTTGATAAATCTGTAGATCCACATTTGTACTCCAACATAGTAAGACCTAAAATGAGCTACTTATTTATTAACAAGGTGTGACTCAGTGAACTAGTCTAGTGTGCTGAACTTATTAAACCCATAAAAACAGAGATAGCATGCTGAAACCAGATATGAATCAACTAGAACGATTCCGAATCAACTGGATGAAACATAAAAAACCTTCCATGGGTGGGTATCTCAAGTTATTTAAAGATAGCTTTGATTTTCATAAAGATACCTGTAGGGTGCCAACAAGATAGCAGTCTAAGTCCCTAACATCAATACATCATACCTGTGAATCACAAAGATGATAAAAATTAGATTAAAAACATGAAACCCACAACAGGAAAAAATTGAACAATACTAAAACAGGAAAAAATTGAACAATACTAAAACAGGAAATTAGGGCTTAATATTAAAACAAGAAAAAATTGAACAATACTAAAACAATACTAAAATTCTAAAACAGGAACAATACTAAAATTCTAAAACAGGAACAATACTAATGCACCAATACTACTAAAACAGTGAACAGAAAAATCAAACCCAGAAGTTGGGATTAAAAAGAAACCCAGCAGTTGGAATTCATGCCTGAAAAGATTAAAAAGAAACCCAGAAGTCTAAAACATGAATCATCATTAGTACCTTTGATTTGCTTAATGAAAGCAAACCAGAAGAAATTGCTTAATGAAATTGCTTAATGAAAGCAAACCAGAAGTTCGATTCATACCTGACCTGATCAGAAGTTGCTTCTGCTTGACTGCTTCTGCGTATGAGAAAGAAAGTCTTGACTCTTGAAATCAGAAATCATTTCTGGACCTTCTGGTAGTGAATCTAGTGATGGAGCAGTAGCACTGGAGTGGTGGTCTTGGTGGAGGCGGAAGACTAGAGGAACAGAACTCTTGGTGGAGGCGGAAGACTAGAGGAACAGCCGAACAGAAACCCTAGAGAAATGAAAGTGAAGAAGAAAATTAGGGCTTCTTCTTCCTTATATATCAAGGAATCTAAGGGTCTAGATTAGATCCATCAAAATACAGATGAACGGCTATCATTAATCGGTTTTCCATGGTAAACGGTTCGGTTTTTTACCCAACCCAAAACCGAAACCGGGACTACCGGTTTTCCAAATTTTTTTCCATAACCGTTCCATTAGTAAACGGTTCGGTTCGGTTTTGGGCTATTCGGTTCGGTTTTGGCGGATTTCCGTAGAAAACCGTTACCGTGTTCAGCCCTAGTTGAAGCACCTAATCTAAGCGTATCACCTTCATTCAGATCTACTCTAACTTGTGGTTCAATCTTTTGGTCCGAAATCCATGTTCCATGTGCTACAAACCAAAAACAATATCACAAATCAAGAATCAAATCACAGAAAAATGTAGATAAAGAAAGTTTTAGAGTGAATCGTTACATACCTGATGATAAATCCATGACGGAGTGTGATTTCGAAGAAGTTTTAGAGTAAATCTTGAGATGAAATCTGCTAATACTTGGATGTTCTAACATTATATTACAATCTGGATGTCTACCAACAATGAATATCACTTCTTCTTCTTCTCCTCCGACTAATACAGAATCATATTCACCAGGAATCAACAGATTATCAAGATAGATGTTCTTGACAATAGAACCTTTCTTTAAAACTGTTAACACAGGGATTTTCTTCTCTTCTACTTTCTCATCCGCCATTGTTGAGAGAGATACAGAGATCTAGGGTTTATGAAGAAGAGAGTTGTGACTAAGTATCTTTTTCTCTGAGAAATTGAAATTACGAAAGAAATGAATTTGGGGATTTTAAATTTTATATTTCAAATTTTGAAATTGAAAATTTGGATTTTGAAACGGCTAGTTTTCATTGAATGACCTGGAGGCTGGAATTACGTAGACGTTTATCTTCCGGAGAATGTCGCCTCATGTTTCGGCGGTAGCTTTACTCGCACTAGATTTGACTTTAAACCAAGTTTGGCTTGGAAATTGGAATCGTGATTAAGGATTCAATAGATAAAGAAGCCTCGTATAGGGGCTTCCCATTCCAATAGAGCCAAATTGATTAATTGACTCATGATTTGAACCCATTGTGAGTGACCCAGTGATGTGGTAACATCTTGCATGTGAGAGAGAATGTATTGAAGGATGAAAGAGAATGTATTGAAGGCTGAGATGTTGTCACATGATGGGTCACTCACAATCGTGAGTCAATTAATCAGGCTTCCCAATAGAGGGGTTTCTCATATGAAGACAAAATAGAAACACTAGGTATGAATTTTAAAAACCTCTTATCTATTATATTTCATAATGGCTAAACTACCCCTGTTTAGTTAATATTAGTAAAATTACTTAGCTAATAGATTAGACTAATAATAATTAATCTAAAATAATCTTATACTTAATCAAATCAAATTTTTCTTCTTTTTGGTTTGGTGGGAAAAAAAATAGAAGAAATGAAAGAAATTTTTTAGAATTTTTTTAAAAACCCTAGATTTTGATTCACTCAACCAGAGTAGTCAGGTATACCTCTAACTTAAACTCTTGGTCTTTTTATGGCTCAAATTTGATGAAATTACCTAAAAAAGTATAATTTTTTTTTTGTGATTCAGGCAAGATTACGGTTGGATTTTCTTCTCGAACCCAACCGTAAATGACATTTACAGTTAGGTGTTCATCATAATCTAACCGTAATCGTATTTTCATGGCGGAAAACCAAATCGTAACAGTTTTACGGTTGAGTTTTCAGCATCGTACCCAACCGTAACTAACAATTACGGTTAGGTGTTCATCCTAATCTAACCGTAATCGTATTTTCATGGAACAATCAATCGTAATAGTTTTACGGTTGGGTTTTAGCATAGGACCCAACCGTAACTAATCTTCAAAAAAAGTTTTCTATCCAGGATAATTTACGGTTGGGATTCGACAATCAAACTCAACCGTAAATACCAATTTTAGTTTTACTGCAAAAACGTTTACGGTTGGTATGATAATCGAACTCAACCGTAAATGATCATCTTGATATCCTTTATCCCAGATTTTTTTTTAATACATAAATCATATTTTTATTTGTTTTGGTTTGGTGAGAAGAAAAAGTAGAAGAAAGAAAATAGACTTTTTGGTAGTTTTTTGAAAAGCCCTAGATTTTGATTTACTCAACCAAAATGAGGATTCTAGTGACAAATTTGAGGTGGGTGAATCCTTGTATGATAACCAAATCAAATTTTACATACCCATTGATGGAGACCCAACTATGTATGATTATTTGGATGGTAGAGAGGTTTTAACTCAAAGTTGTGATGGTGAATCTCAACCAAATGGAGAAACTAGTCGTCAAAGTGAAGATTCAATTGCCGAGAGTAGTCAGGTATACCTCTAACTTAAACTCTTGGTCTTTTACGGCTCAAATTTGATGAAATCACGTAAAATGTTATGATACTTTTTGTGATTCAGGGTAGATTACGGTTAGGTTTTTTTCTCGGACCTAACCGTAACCGTACTTTCATGGCGGAAAATCCAATCGTAACAGTTTTACGGTTGGGTGTTTAGCACCGACCCAACCGTAACTCATTATGTGCATGGGTATTTATTGCACTAGTTACGGTTGGGTTCGACTTTTGAAACCAACCATAGTTAATTATGTATGTTTTCTTTTATTTTTACGGTTAGGTTCGAAGGCACAACCCAACCGTAATTTCCCCTACGGTTGGGTCCGATGCTCATAACCTAACCGTAAAGTTATACTTTATAGTGTTTTGTTGCCTAATGCCTTGATATTTTTTGTTCAGCTCGAGATTGTACCTCACCCAATGTATGCTTAGCCTCCTCCAAATGATGTTCTAACTAGAGATACTACGGATCACTATTTGAACGACTTGGTAGGTTATAGATAAGTTGTTAATTCCTTTGGACAATATTGCTAAGTCTTTTTTTTTATTTCTAACTTTGTGTTCTTGGACCATGTAGACATGGGGAAAAAAGATGATGCAAAGCAATGGGCTAGAGAACATGGCAAGTTAATTATGTGTGTGATAGTTTGTAACCGCCAAACTAAAGACAACCGCTTTCAAATGGTTTGCGAGTGCAGTGGATTCTATACAAGTCATGCGAAGAAGGGTACCGAGTATGTAGGAAAGACGAGGATGATGCAAATTACTTTCACCAAGAAGAGGGGATGTCCTTTCAAGCTTCAATTTCAGACCAACAAGAAGTGGTTCTTATCTAGAGTTGTATGTGGTCGTCACAAACACCAACCACCAGAGACTTTGTTAACGCATCCTTATACGGCACGGCTCACCGAGGAAGAAAAGGTCATCGTAGACGACATGACGAAAAAGCGAGTAAAACCCATTGATATCCTCGGACACTTGAAGAAAATAAACCCAAAGAATGTCTCTACGTTGGAGACAATCTACAACGCCAAAGCCAAGTTGAAGAGTGATAGATGGCAAGAAAGGGACCAAATCCAACAACTTATGTACTTGGTGGAGAAGCACAACTACACCATGTTCCATGAAGAAGATGAGAATAAAGAAATAAAGCATATTATATTGGCTCATCCCGAGTTTATGAAGTTAGCACGGTGCTCCCATCAAGTGCTTCTAATGGATTGCACGTACAAAACTAACAAGTATGAGCTCCCGGTTTTGATTTTGTCGGCCAAACTTTTACCAAGTCCCCGTTTAGTGTTTCCTTTTGCTGCTTGAGAGACGAGCTCGAAGAAAGCTATGTGTGGGCATTGGAACAAGTTAAATTATTCTACGTTGAAGGATATACCCATAAGGTGATTATCACCGACAAAGAACAATCCTTGATGAATGCCATAAAAAGGGTATTCCCGGATGCTCATAATCTTATTTGCACGTTCCACTTGTGGAACAATATTCAAACCAAGTGCAAACCGATTATTCGGCCAACAAAGAAAAGCGAGATGGAGAGAATTAAGAAATTACCGGTACCTCAATAAGAAAAGGTCAAAGAAAAATTCGAGGAGGATGACAAGTTGGCGGAACTAAAATGGGCTAGTTTCCAAAGTGAATGGGACGCTTTGACATGGTCTATCACCAAGGAAAATTATGAAGAAAATGTTTGTATGTTATGCTTGCATTGGAGAAATTATCCAAGAGTTCTGAAGTATTTGATGGACCATTGGTTGAATCCGCACAAAGAGAAGTTTGTAGCGGCGTTCACAAACCAATATAATCACTTTGAAAACCAAGCTGCAAGTACCGCGGAGTCATCTCACAACCGAATGAAGAATAAGCTTCATAGTTGTGATGGTGGGTTTGTTACGGTCTTCGAAGCGATGCACGATTATTTCCTCCGTGACCTTGATAGAGTTAAGGAACTTTTCAAAAAAAGCCGTTGTAGAAAACACACCGTTTATAAAGACGACCCATGGCTCGAAGGAATTTCTTATAAGGTGTCGCATTGCGCAATTGAGAAGATAATGTACGAAGTTAAGCATTATAGGTTGGGAAACTTGCACGGAGAAGAAGAGTGTGCTTGTCCTAACATGTCAAGTTTCGGACTTCCCTGACGGCATATGATGGCCAAGTAGGAAGAAGATGGTGTGATCCCAATTCAAGATATTGATCCGTTTTGGCAACAATTGTCTTTCAATGAACCCATCGTCGAGCAAGATTTTGGTGGATCGTTTGCCGATACCAACGTTGGAAAAGCTCTAGCCGAGAAATACGACACATTAAATCACGCGCAAATACAAATATGGTTGAGTAAGTTGAGTAACTTCGTGTTTCCAAACACAAGGTACGATGTCAAGGAACCAACTAGAGGGAAGAGAAATGGTAGGACTTCTACGAAAGAAAAGAGGGTCGTGGTGCGAAAAAAAGCTAGGGAATTGTTGGAAGAATCAAAGAAAAGAGAACCTTTGGGTTTTGAGAATTTGCAAAAGGAATATGAAGCGGAGGATGAGAAGGAGGATGATGTTCAAGGTAGAAACAAACAAAGAAGAAGTCAAATAGAACAAGGTCCCGCGCTTCACTCTCAAGAGAGTTCAACAATGGAAGTAGGTGCCAAAGAGTCGATAAAAGTTCCCGCACAACCAAACTCAAGAAGAGTTAGTATCAAAGAATTAGCAAGAAGAAAATAAAATGTTAAAGGAAATACATTAGTGGTTGAAGAGCCGCATACGATCTGGGTTGCAAGAGGATTGATGCAAGCACCATCTAATTTTTCAAGAAATGAGAATGGTAAAATCGTCCGAACCGAGCACATTATATATGAAAATTGTTTGTTATATTTTCCCGATTTTGTTCGTGAATACATAAAGGCCACCGACGATGTTGCCGGTGATGGTAATTGTGGTTACCATGTATTCATCGAACAAGTTGGACCATTTAGCGGAGCAAAAAGAGTTGGGTTGGAACGAATGCACTTAAGTAAGGCATAGGTCCGCGGTTGAACTACATACTTACCCGGATTTATACAAGTCAATGATGAGTGAACCGGGAGAAGAAGAGTCGTTGTTAAACGAGAAGTTCATTGCATTCGAAAGGCGTTTAGTAGGCAACAAGAATTTGTCAAGCGAGTTGTGACGGACCGGAAATTTTCCATTCCAACGGATCGGGTCACAACCAGCTTGGCATGCTCCGACTTCCCGATACGCCATTCGAGAAACCGACATTACCAACCTTTGGGACCAATTTGATTTTTACCAAGCAAATGTTTATCAAATTATCAATTTGAGTAAGTATCATATTCTCATCCAGTTTGGACCCGATAGTTATTAGCCATGGCTCATCCCCTTAGGGACCGTCAGTTAGTAGCTCATCCCTACTGGGACCCGACAATTATTAGCTTAAGTTCATCCTCGTAGGGATATGTCAGTTAATAGCTCATCCTCGTAAGGACCCGACAGTTATTAGCCTTAGCTCATCCCCGAAGGGACCCATCAATTAAACAGATATTGACTACTCTAGAAAGAATTAGTAATCATTTCCAGATCAATGGTATGAACTGTCATCATAAACAACAACCATTCTTCTCAGATGATATGAATTGCCCCTAAATGGCAACAATCATCTTCAAATCTCATTTGGTGATATGAATTGGTATCCAACAATCACCTTTCATTTCTTATTAGATGATATGAACACCCTCGAAGAGGTTATAATCATCTCTCAAGGTAGTATGAACATCCAGTAGGCTAACTGCAACTACCTCTTACCAACGATATAAATTGATAAGATTGCAATCGTCTCCAAATAGATGGTATGAACTGCCAAGAAGCAACCAACCCTTTCCCGACGATATGAACAACCTTAAGTAGTTGTGTTGAACTGCATAGCGTCTGCCTACGTACCATCTCCGTTGCTCGAAGGGATCAAACACGACCGTAGTTCGTCTTCTTTGGTTTAGATAGTATGAACTACCCTATCTGGTAGTAACTATCTCTTATAAGATGATCTGAACTATCCTATTTTGATAGCAATCATCTCTTATATAGATTGTATGAACTGCTTGTCATAGCAGCAACAACCTCTAAGATAGTATGAACTGCTTACCCAAAGCAGTAACTATCTCTAACTTAGCAGTAACTTAAATAGCATGGACAATATGAGTTGCATAGAAACAACTATCCCTAGCACATTGCATCAACAACAATCACTTCAGCAGTTATCCGTTGATGAACAAGATATCAGCATATTCATGTAATTGTACCTGTACCTGCCACTCAATATCAACAATGGACTACAACTGTGTTGTAGATACAATCTAAGCCATACATTTTTTTCGGTTACTTAATTACCAAAGCATATATACTTATTAATACAAATCATTCCAAGTAATTTACTATGTTAAACTATCGTGCATCAAAGCTACCACGAGTCAGATTACATAGTCAACCCTTTAGTTGTGTATAAAACTCGTGATATAGTTTATATAACAAGTCACATCAACCTATTATACACGTAAGCTAGAAATACTCATTCACTTCGCATCAATAGCTAACATCAATCCACTTGTATTTAAATAAAAACTCAACTTCATAAGGACACATTTACAATGAGTTAATTTTAGAAGTTATCATGCCCAAGTTATATCAAATGGAAACGACTTACATTACTGCATTCACCTAAACAAACACCCACATCAATATCAATCCATGTACTTCAGTTCAGCTGCAAACCCATCATCCATGACTTACTCTCACATTCTCTGCAATACAGTCAACTACAATTGCATCATTCATTCCCCTGCATACTAACATACTGCAGCACCCTTCAGCTCTGCCTCATACCAACCCCAACTGCCATCACCTCAAATCAATAAAACCATATATCTCGGCTCTAGCCATCCCTTCCAACAACTCTATTTCTGTTTCAAAATCAAGCTAACCAGTACAACACCATAGCTAGACTGCAATCTTCTCAAGTCTACATCTCCATCTTAACTCACCAATATACACACAATTTTCCAATGTCAAAGATCACCAATCATTACATCTACACAACTAAAACAAGTCCAATGAAATGGGCATGTTTACAAACCAATTACTAAGCTCCACAATTATGATCAATTCAAATGTGTATGCACACATATGAACTAACTACAACATAATCAACATCCCATAGCTATACATAATTTCTTTTTTAGAATGCAGTCACACTGTGTCCAAGATTTTCAGTAGTAAACGGCACCTGATTTTCCTGAAATTTCTACAGTATCTTTAAGACTCAATTTCACACTATATACACAAAAATAAGCTCATTCCAATGGTTTATTACAGACTTATACACATTACAACATGACTGCTTTCAGCATCAATACACATAATTCAGCCACGATTCTCTTATAATTTGAGGTACCTAAAATGATCAGAACTTCATGAAATTTATACAGTAGGTTACGTACATGTATACAAACATCATACTTAAATTTCAGCTTAATATAATAAACATACAGTGAGAAATTATATGAACATCTGAGTGTCCAGGGTTTTAATCCTGCTGAACGCAGTCATGGATCAAGCAATCTTTGAAGTAGTAAATAGAACCTGATCCTCATTAGATTTTTATCATATCATTATGACTTAATGAATCAAAACATACTAAAATTTTATCATGTTCCAACGGCTGGATCTAAGGATATGAATAAAACTAAAACAGGAATTCTAGAGTTTATGCATACAAGAAATCTAAACACGAATTGATCATGAGATATTCCAACAATCAAATCAATTTTTGAGCAATTCATGATGATTATAAGTTACCCAATTCAACAATTTACCAAAATATCATAAGATATATCAAAAACTCTAATTTCTAACCAAGAACCCTAATTCACAAATATTTCAAATCAAAGTATCATGTGAAGAAATTCATGAATTAGTTTGATACAACATGAGTTCACCTTGATTTCTACCAACCCATTTCATGTAAGTCCCCAATCTATATTCTCTCCAAAGCAAGACATGGATTAGGAGAAGAAGAAAAATGAGATGGATAAAGAATGAGCCTCCCCTCTTCTTCTTTTAGGTCTTTATAGGCTAAAAGAGTTGCACATGTCTTCCACATGTTTAGCATGCTAGACTTGAGAGGGTGACTACTAAACAAGTCCATCACCATTTCTAAGGGCTAGCCATTTTGTGGGACAAGAATTCATGTGGGCTTGGGCTAGTTCTTAGTGTAAAGAAGCATTCTAATCGGGTTGGGCTTGCGCTTAAAGTTCTAGGTAAAGTTTAAAGACATTGAGCATTAGAGTTTAAGGTACTCTAAGTGCAGATTTTGGACTAATGGGTTTGGTTAAACCCGAGAAAAATGGAGGGTCTCATACGAGTATTGGATGAGCATGCCAATATGTGGCCGAATCCTCGCCAACGCTTTCAATTGCGTCATCCATTATATATCACTTGGATGTAGTCTTACATTTGCACCAACAAGAATTAGCTTTGTCGAACAATTGGCTAAAAGAAGATGTGTGATGGGGATGGTGCAAATGTGCCATTTTGTCGGTCTCAAGTTGAAAGAAGGAAGCCCATTACCCCCATTAATGGTTGGATACGACGGCGCAGTCTCCAGGTCCTGGTGTAACCGGTTCGAGCAAAGTTTCGAACTTTGGACCGTATTACGACTATCGAAGGAACCAGGCTTACAAATTGTTCCTGATTCGGAGTCGGAATGATAATATAGACATATTGACTAAATGTAATATTGGTAGTGACAATATCATATGTATTTTGGAGGAATCATAATATGACTAGAGTATTTTTTAATAATTATTTTTTGTATTTTACGGTTGGGTTCGACCTTTCAAATCCAACCGTATAACTGACTCGTAGTAAAATTTGTGGATTAGGCCAGTTTACGGTTGGATTCGACCTTTCAAACCCAACCGTAGATATAACTTGGTACAACTTTGGGGATTAGGCCAGTTTACGGTTGGGTTCCGTACAAACCCAACCGTATATCTGACTCATAGCAAAATTTGTGGATTAAGCCAGTTTTACGGTTGGATTCGACCTTTTCACACCAACTGTAAATGTGCCGGAAAATACACAATTAATATAAACATCCATTTCTCATTACTTAGACCACATTACAACCCATTAGACCATTAAAGTATTACATAGATAATTGAAATTACCACCAACAAAACCACATGCCATTACAAAAGTACTAATAAATAGGTTTGCGAGTGAGGAAAAAGTCCTTTAGGATGTGGTAATGAGGTAGGTATAGAAAGGGTCATATTTTCCATCTCCTCCATTCCTGAATACATCTCTCTAAAACCTCATCTTCGGTTTCACCCCTAAGTCGTAGTTGACCAATAATACGAACTAATGCCATAAATTCTTCTACTTGTCGGCTTATAGTGCCATATCGACAAATCAACTTGACGTGATCACGGTTATAAGGGTTGCCGGTTTCAGAACAAAAGTTTTCATAGATTGTTTGCTAATAACTCTGACTCGTTATACCACTTTGCCTTCTTTCTTCTCCTCTTTTTGGAAAACATAATACATAGTTGCGGCAAATACATAAATCTTCATCCAAAGTAAAATCAGGATTTTGAACCCCAGGTTGAGCCATAATCTAGTATATTATAGTAATAGTTTTGTTGGAGATAATTGTTGTAAAAGAAAGGTGCAATTTATTTTAAAAAAAGATGGGTTTGATATGTACTCAACCATTCTCCTTTTTTTCTTCATAAAGAAGATGTGTAACGGCTCTATTTTGAAAAATGGGTCGTACTAGGTTCCAACGGCTCTATTTTCAAACCGAAAAGGGCTACAAAAATGAGACAAAAAATTCAAAAAAACAACTTTACGGTTGGGTTGGGACTCAAAAACCCAACCGTATAACTGTAGGGAAAAAAATGACAGTATTACGGTTGGGTACGGTCCTCCAGACCCAACCGTAAACCTGTCATTTTTCCCCTAAAGTTGTACTGTTAGGTTTTTGAGTCCCAACCCAACAGTAAATTTTCCTAGACCCTTATTTTTTGTATTTCCTTTCACTCCAAATTGGAGTTTAAAAATCGAATTTTTAAACTTATTCATTCAATTTTACTAGATTTAAAGTAAATAAGGTCATTGCAACAAACAAAAACCAAAAAAAAAGCAAACACTAGAATACTATTTTTGAGGGTTCAGGAATATTTACGGTTAGGTTTTGATTCAAAAACCCAACCATAAAACTGTCCTTCTTTAAGATTCTGGATGGTCTACGGTTGGGTATGGACTTGCGTCCCAACCGTAAATTAACCTGGGGTATTTTCTTTTACAACTCTGAGAATTATGATTAAATTAAAGGCATACACTAATGAAATAGAAGAGTAGGCAAAGACCTTATTTTTTACATTAAAGGAAGAACTAAAGGAAATGAAATACAATAGATCATTAGATGATTACACTTAAACACTTAAGTATATATGATGAAATCATGATAGGTACTTTCTTCCAAAATACGATAGCAATCCTCATGCGTAAACGTTTTGCCATGGATAGTTTCATATCTGTCGAGAGCCATGACCCACTGGAAAAAAAAATCAATGGTAAGTTTGTATGTTTGTAAACTATTTTTGATGAGGGACTTATTGATTGACATACTTACTCTTGTCACACCGGCAATGTTGGGACGAGTTTCCTTTAGAGATTTCATTTCCTGTTTCAAGGCTTCCAATCGTTGAAACAACTCCTCAAACCTTCTCTTAATGCCTCTGAACGTCCTACGATTGTGATTTTCGTCTAATCCCACAAAAATCTTAAACAAACGCTTCCACCAAGAATCGGATGTCTGATCCAGGATGGCTTCTTCATCAACGGGTTCGTTACTTTGGGTAATGTACGCCCTATCGTAGACGTGCTTGGTCAGCGTAACCCACGCTCTAACAATTGCAACATCTGCATTGGAAGTGTATACCATATTTAGTGCTTGAAAGGGACGGGAGAGAAAGAGTTGGAAAGTAAAGAATGAAAATGAGAATGAAAGGGACAGGGAATAATGAGAAAGTGAAAGGGAAAGGTTTCCTTTTATAGTTAAAAATACCCAACAGCTAGTTTTTCAAATAAAAAAGCCGTTGGGTTTGTCTAATTTTTGAAAAATAAAAACTGACAGGTTTACGGTTGAAACTTATCAATCGAACCCAACCGTAACTATTGGAATTGTGATTCTGGAAGTTTTACGGTTGGAAAATGACATCCTACCCAACCGTAAAGGATCAACACAAAACAAGTTCAACTACATATGAGAATTTACGGTTGGGAATTGACAATCGAACCCAACCGTAAATAATCATCAAAAAAAATTGAACTACCCCGGATAAATTACGGTTGGGAATTGACAATCGAACCCAACTCGTAACTTTAGGAAATATGGTTCTGGCTGTTTTATGGTTAGGTATGGACTTGCGGACCCAACCGTAAATAATCAGTTGTTTTGTTTTTTGAGTTGATTTCTCCTTTGCTTGGTTTCCAACTTGAAATTTTGTAAATAAAATATAAAATTTAGCTAGACCAATTTAAGTTAAAAACTTTCTCATACATTCTAACTAAATTGAGATATGAATATTGTCGCAAGAAGTTATGATCCACCCACAAAAAAAATCTAAGTTTGACGCAATTTTTATAATCAACATAGAGTTAGGGAGAAGGAGGAGGGGTATGTCGATCACCATGACGAATTCTTTTTTTGCTCGTGCTACAACGAGTACGAGGACCAACACGACCGCCACGAGTACGAGCACCAACACGACCGCCACGAGTACGAGCACTACCTTGTACATCCTCGGCTTCATCATGTGTGTCTTCATCACTAGGTTGCGGCTCTCTTCGGCTAGTAGTCGCACCTCTTGTATCGGCTCTACTCCTCTTTAAGCTTCGCACAGTCTCATCTTCGTTTGATTCATGAAGCTTCCTCATTTTGTGTTGCAGGTCCTTTTGTTGCTCAACCGTCATCACATCACCTTTACTTATGCATAGAGTCATAGACTCTGCCAATGCAAGTGCTTTCTTTTTCTATTCACATATGAAAATAAATGTTGGTTGAGTCTTTAGTAATAAATCTTAAAAACATTAATAACATAAGTAATTTACGTACCAAATTGAAATAGGCCTTTTTCCAAACATCAATGAGACCATCTCCTGTGTTGTTTCCTTGACCCCTTTGAAGTATTCACATAGATTCTGGATCAATATAAATTACATTTGGATGACCAAAATGGCGATACCAATCCAAGTAATCTTGTACGACCTCTTTTGTGCCCACATATGGATTTACCTCCTCCCTTTGGATTTGGTATTCCGGTTTATGGTGGTTGTTCCAAACCGCGACCGAAGGCGTTGGGATGTAGTTGAGCACGATGTTTGGGCCTTCGATCATAGAGCCATTCACACACAATTTAAAGGCTTCGATTGTTACCTTGGTTTGGACATAACCATATTGGCGGAGAGTTCGACGAGGGTTGCACATCATGAAACCAAACAGATGGTACAAAGGCCCGTTGTATCCTGACACGTCCGATAATTGACGTAAATCTTCTACTACTCCATCATCAACTATGTCAATCTTCACATAAGGATTAAACACCACATATTCTACGATGAAAGCATTAATTTCACTTCTCTTCTTTGCTATCTGTACTTCTTTATGCTTTGACTGAGTACCGGTGAATCTGAATTTCTTTCCTATAGGTCCAGTAAAATCACCGCTCCACTCCGTCTTAGGAGCCAAGCTCGGAAAAGTGATCATAGACCCATGCCTATAAAGATAATAAATATTAATATAAGATAATGCGCAAAAAAAATTTGAAGTTAAACATTGAAATTCCAACAATAAATTACCTGAAGAAGACTAGTATTCCCGGCAATCTCAGTACCTCTAACCCTCGAAGCTTTTCTAAGGTTGGAAAGTAGGTAAACCAGGGTGGCAGTTCCCCATGAATACTCATGCGTCTTCTGGAGATCCTGCAACCACTTTAGAAAGTGAGCGCTGACCTAATTTCCTGAGTTGTCAGCGAAGAAGATGGTACCAAGCATATATAGCAGATACGCTCTGGATGTACGCATAGTTCTAGTTTGATCTATGACGACCCCATCCTTTTCCAATTGCAGGGTACATCCAAACTTCTCCCTCAGACTACGCAACAAGATCTTCTTGGTCATACCTAAACCTTTCTTCGTTGCTTCACCCGGCTATATCTCCAGCAGCCAGTTTAAAGTCTAACTCAGCTTCTGTCTTATCCCATCCAAGTGTGTCTTTAACAAGGACACGGAGATCACTCCAAGACATGTTGTTGTCAAAATCTTCATACACAGCTTTTCTTTCAACTTCTAAGCCAAGAATTGACTTGACATCATCTGGCGTTATTGTCATCTCGCCGAATGGGAGATGAAACGTATCGGTTTCAGGCCAATAACGTTCCCTGAAGGCTGTGCAGGTAACACTGTCATATTCCAACATAGAATTGGTAATTCCGGGAGCTAATCATGTACCATTTACGAGAACATGGACGGCTTTACATTCTTCAGGTAACGGCCAATGTTGAGCCCTTTGACGAACCAATTTCTTCACGGCCTGTGTATGATCCTACAAAGAATAAAAACAAATTTTTTTAATCAAAATAGTACCAACAAGTTATAACTTGAAGTTAAAAAAACGAAAATTTAACAAAACAAGAGAAGTTTTAGATTAATACCCTAGTCTCAGCAACTTTGGCAGCCCATGAATGCGGATAACCAAATAATATTGCAGACTTGTCTGGGGCCTCACCCCAAAGTCTTCCATTCTTCTTCTTAGGCAACACCACGTCTTTGCCTTTGGGAATATGCTAGCTTTTCGGTGATGGTTTCTTCCTTAGCTTTTTTTCCTTCACTTGAGGTTGAGTAGAAGCAACAACAATTTCTTTACCTTTTCCTTGATCGACAAATTGTTCTCCGTCCGTCTCTTCTTCATCACATTCTTCCTCTTGTGGCGGTTCTCTAATCACAAGAGCACCTCCACTCACCACCGGTAGATCTTCGAAATCTTCGAAAACATGGGATTCATCTTGAGGTAGTACTTCTTGTCTAGAGCTACCACCCCCTACCTAAAAATTCTTCTTCTTCTTATTGTTCTTTCTCAAGCCTCTATTATCTACCCCTAAATGAACTTCGTGCGAGGGGTTGGAGTGTGATCAATTGGTGTTAAATTATTACCCCTCTTGTTCTTGGGTTTTGCTTTATTCTTATTCCTACAACATATAATTAATACAAGTTACAAATTTACAAACACACAAGCAATCAATCAAAAATTTGAAAATTCAGAACTCCTTACGGTTGGGTTACACATATCGAACCCAACCGTAAATAATAAAAAAAATAAGTTCAAAAATACACAAGATAATTTACGGTTGGGAATTGAGAATCCGACCCAACCGTAAATAATCACCAAGAAAAAAATTGAACTAGAGGGGAGAATTTACGGTTGGGAATTGACAATCGAACCCAACCGAAAATAATCAACAAAAAGAAGTTCAACTACACAGGATAATTTACGGTTGGGAATTGACAATCCGATCCAACCGTAAATAATCATCAAGAAAAAAAATAAACTAGAGGGGAGAATTTACGGTTGGGAATTGACAATCGAACCCAACCGTAAATAATCTTCAAAACAAAAAATTTGAACTTTCCAGGATAATTTACGGTTGGCAATTAGAATCGAACCCAACCGTAACTACAAATTTTTCTTTGAGTGCAAAATAGTTTACGGTTGGGTTCAGAATCGAACCCAACCATAAAATATCATCTTCATCTCCTTCCTTCTGATTTACGGTTGGGTATTTTAATAACCCAAACGTAAAATTTTGAAAGAAACCAGTTATTGTTGGGTTCGAATCGAACCCAACCGTAAATGTTTCTGGAAACCTAATTTTTTGACTTGAAATCAATCGTTCTAACAAATTACAATCATAAAATGGAGAAAAATAGCATGGGTTCTTGTAGAATCATACCTCATATACACAATTGGTTGTGGTTGGGGAGTTTGATTGCCTTTACCACCGGTATGTTCTTTAATTTCTTGATGAGTGCGGTTTTCTTCGTTTGATTGATTTTGATTCAAATCACTGCTACCTTCTATACCTTTAGTAGAATTTGTCATCTTTATTATAGTGTTTGATTGACGATTATAAATTTTCGAATCGACGATTAATCGAAGACGAGAATTTGATGGAGAAGAAAATGGGGAGAAGGAGAGTTGAAGAGAAAGGTGATTTACGGTTGGGAAGAAGAAGAGTTTTTTGTTTAGGTTTTAATAGGTTTTTTGTTTAGGTTATAGAGTGAAGGGTAATATAGGTATTTGCTATTATCATAGGGTATCCCTTATCCAATATTTGGGTTAGCCTTCAACCATGGGAAGCCCCTTTATTGGAATGGGAAGCCCCTATATAAGGCTTCTAGATAAAAAACTAATACACCAGTGCGGAACTAAATAAAAATACCGCAAGGTTCATTCAAATTACGTGCATCATTAGTTAGATTGCAGAGAATAGAAAATACATACTATCGCAAAATAAACCATCTGGAGTATAAGGAATTTTTTTGACCGTAAGTAGTTCTTGAAACTAAAATTGATTTTTATTTATTTTTATTTTTGAGTTAATCATGAATTGTGAAGGACAAAAGAAGGAGAAAAATAATAGATTTAGTTTTTTTTTTTAATGAATAGTTGTTAGATTCAAGTTTATTTAGGAAGAAAAAGTATTTTTGATTTTTGCTATAAATTAGGTTCCCCTATCCATATTTAGAATATTTGAATCATATATAACCCTCAACCCCTTTCTTTAATTAAATGATTATAAAATATTTATTTTCTTTAAATTTTTATCACCTCTGACCTCTCCTTGATATGATGCATGGAGCTACACTGGAGTAATAAACCATAGGTGGACACCTCCACATTGATGTATTATATCCCAAAATCTTGCCCCCTAATTCCTCCCCCACGACGGGTTATCACGTGGTCCAGTTCAATGATAAAGGACCCCTATTTTCTAAAGGAGAAAGAAAGGGATGCCTCATCATGGGAGAGAAATTTGGGAATAAGTTTTAGTGGTGTCCAGTAAAGTCGATATCAAAGCTACGACCTACGTACGTATACTGCTCTTTCTCCAATATAGGGACGAAACTAAATAGGAGCTAAGAGCATTTCCAATCCAAGGTATCAAGATCATCATAGCTGGAGGTTTTAACAAAGACAAAGTTAAATAAGAGCCAAGAGTAGCTCCCGTCCTTTTTATTTTTTGATTATTTTATTAGACAAAAAGTTTAATATTTGGAAGATTTTTTTTTTATTATTTCCCTATTAAATTACTTTCTTAGATTATCCCCCTTACACAAAGTTCTCGGTTCCGTCCATGCAAACAAATGTATGTCTCAAATATGTATGAATGATTTCTTTCCTCCCGAACTTCGTATACGGCTATGCATTTTTTGTTTCATTTTGCAGGTATCATTTGTTTTTGGAAGATCGATGGGAGTCCTTATATGTAGGGTTGCACAGGAACCGCCCGAAAAATCGAACCCGACCGAACCTGATAAAATCGTGAGCTTTTAAACCGACCCCGCCCATAGTGGGTTGGTATACGGTTTTCAAAATCAAATACCCGTTCATGATGGTTCGGTTTACGGGTTTAGTATAAGAACCGACCGAACCCGCCCATATAAACCGAATTTTCTTGGCCATTGATTGATATCATTTTGTTTTATCATAGCCCTCCATCTAAACGAAGATACCCTAACTAAACTAAACCTAAACTTTCTATTCTCTCATTATATCTTCTCGACGCCGCTCTCATTGCCTTTATCAGGCGATTCATGTGATGTGAATCATGTCCATGATTTGATTTCGCCATCACCAACAACCTTATGTCCTTATCAGTCATCACTCATCACTCATCAAACTCATCACCAACAACTTTTTTTTCTTCTTCAGACTTCAATCCTCAGTGATTATTCTTAACAATCAGTCAAATACTGATTTCAGGTCTTCTGATTCTGATTAGGCTATTCTTTGCTCATCTACTACCTTATCAATCATCACCAACAACTTATTCTTCTTCTTCAATCCTCACCATCGACAATCAACATACAAGTTACAACAAACAAACAAGGTATGTCATATTTTGGGGGTTTATCTTTTTTTTTGGGGATTATTATATCAAACCCAACTACCCAAGCCTTTATTCATCTGATTTGAAAATTAGGGTTCATCTGATTTCAATTGAAAATTAGGGTTCATCTGGTTTCAATTAAAATTAGGGTTCATCTGATTTCAATTGAAAATTAGGGTTCATCTGATTTTTGGGGATTTATTAGTGACTGTCTGTTTATCATTCAATAGACCTTTATTATTGTTTTCTGCATCTGGTTTGGAGTAGTATGCAACTTGTATGTTGAAATAGATGATGATGACCTTAAAGTTCTGTTTATAGAACTGTATGTTCTGTTTATATTATTGAATTTAAAGTCTCCATTTTTGTCTGTTAGAATAAAACTAGCAGTTGATGTTATATATTACCTAACAGGGTCTTGTGATGAACTTTTCTAGTAAACTGTAAACATTATGTAAGTGTGAAAATATATCTGTGAAGGTGTGAACCAACCTAACATTATGTAGTCTGTACAATTGTTTTGTTTCATGGAATCATGATGTTTATTTTTTCACTTTTGTGTTTATTTTGGATTACAATCTGTATGTGGTAGACTGTATTTCATGAATCATGATGTTCATTTCATTTCATTTGTACTAAAACAGGCTAAACAACCTTGAATGATCTATCAGGAATCCAGGATTTTAAGTTTTAACACAGGAATCAGGGAAAAAAAATTTATGTCAGTTAATACGGTTTAACCCGTAAAAAACCGAACCCACCCGAACCCGGCTCGGGTCGGTTTGAAACCGACCCGCCTATGGACGGTTTGGTAGATGATTTTGATTTTCAAAAACCGCCTATAGACGGTTTGGTAGTTGGTTTTGGTTCAAAACCGAACCGACCGCCCGTTGTGCATCCCTACTTATATGGAATGATAAACTGCATTATCACAAGGAATGTATAAGGGTTTTCTAATTTCTGGAATTTGATAAAAAAAACTAGAGACAATTGATTAAATTGATGACAAACATCTTTCATATTCAATCAAACATACATATTTACAGTTCAAACTTCTTAAAAATATTCATTACAATCAATTAGATAATTCAGATATGCCCAAATCTATGTTTTTTTTTTTTTGAAAATTGGAGTTCTTTCAATTTTCAGGTAGAGACGATGAAGTTTCGGATCAAGCAAAACAATCCGGTTCCAAGATTAATTGAGACAAAAACCGTAATGTAAAACAAAATTATAAAACTGTGGTATATAACAAAATCAGTTAGGAACGTTTATAACCATTCCTAAATGATAAACGCCATGAAATAAAAAGGTTTTGAGGTTAGAATTTAATCGGATTGAAATCGAACAATTTTTCGGTCGGCACCCCACTGCACACGGTCATCTAGTAGTCTTTATAGATGATTATTCATGATGCATGTTAAATCAGATGCAAAATGCTTAATATATTTTTAGAATATGATGCAATCAATTTCACTGAGAATTATAGTTTAATATTTACAGACTACATTACAAAGAGTCGTGGAATTCAATCTCTCTTCATCAAAGTAACTCAATTAAAATCCTAATCAAGTTAATTTGATGACCAAGACGAATCAAAGTTAAAAGGAAGTAGAAATTTTATTTATTGACGACCGAAGGGAGGCTTCTATAAGGTCACTTGAATGTTATTTGTCAGTAACGAAATTGGTTCAAATTTTTCATTTTTTTTTAATTTCATCACAGTTCGATCAAATTGAAAGCCAATTAATCGTTAATTCCCAAAATTAAGATCATAATCAGGTATATATAGTCCCCAATTTTATTTATGACCCACCAAATCGATCAAAGATTATGGAATTAGTCTTCAATTGATCCAAATTAGAAAACTCAAAAATCTGAAATGGATCAGTAATACTTATATTTGTTACTAACTGATAAACTATAAAAATGGATAACAACACTTATAACCGTCACAAGAATCAGAATCTTCAAAACAAACAAAATCGCACAATTGAATCTTGGAATCGTTTGAATTTTCGGCCGGCTCCCACCATGCGAACACATCATGCAAACAGCCATTTAGTTTATTTTTGATGGAGGCGGTTGGATTTAGGAAAATGAACTTTTTATCCAATTTCAATAAATAAACTTCAATTATGCGCGTGTCGAGTCTTAAATGCACATAATAAGATTTTACACCGTATTTCCCCCCTTAATCAATGTGAAATCTAAAGTAAGATTGTGTTTTGATCGACAATTAAAGATTAAATATTCAATCTTGGAGTATAAATATTTGGAATAACAATATACAAAATCCTTACACACCTAATAAGTCCTTAATTTTTTATTCTACAAAGTAAATATTTATCAAAATGGCTTCTCCCAATCAGTTTTCTCCTACCCATGTTGTCATTGCTCTCATCTTTGGTTTATTTTGGTTTCCTCGCCTGCCAATGGTGGTAGAACTATTGGTTAGTACTTTCTATATATTTTTATATTATTTGTCATTCGGTGGAATTTTATTTTTTATTTTAGAAAACCGAATCGGTAGGACGATTTTAATTTTCACAATTAAATTAAATTAAATTTTATTAATCTATAATAGATTGGTATTTAATTGAGTTTTAAGAATATTTAGTGTTGTGTGAGAATGCAGACGGAGTAGTGTCACAAGATAGAGTTCTAATATTAATTGTCGCATGCTGAGGGATGTATGCAACCAAAGCAAGGAGTGTGCTTCTCAATGTGAGCATCAATCTTTCCATGAAGATGCACTTTAATTTAATTTTCAATACTCGAATGCTTCTTATCTTTATATTCTATACAAGCTTATATGTTGAAAATGCACTTTAACTTAGTTTTTTTCTTCTAATAGGGATAAAGTTGTTGGACAATAATAGTAACAATCTAAGTTCTAATTTTTTATTTTCTTCAAATATAAAATACTTAATACAGTCGGTAGAATTTGTTTTTTCTTTTTTTTTACATTATTTAAAATAAATAAAAACTACCAAATTCATTGTTTAGAAATGCAACTAATTCCCCCCTCTCTCTCTCTCCGAGATCAGTTCCAGATGATTTCACCGTTGTTATATTTTGATTTGGCAGTAAATCAACCCTGTTACAGATGATTTCACCGTTGTTATATTTTGATTTGGCAGTAAATCAACCCTGTTGTTTAGGGCTTAGGTTGGGCCTTTCTAATGAATGGGCCCATTATTGTTCATGCTGTTTATCCTCTAAAAGTATAACTTGACTATTACAACTCCGACTAATATTTCTTGGTGCCTTGCAAGCTGTTGGCTCAGTGAAAATATTGTATGTCTTTTCTTAGGACGATACTGTTTAGATATTCTCATATATATATATATAGGAAAGGAAAGGAAAACCAGTAAGGATGTTGGTTCAGTGAGAACATAGAAAATCAACTATTTGGAAATGCATGTTGCAAGATTAAATGTTCAAAGCTAACAAAATCGAACATTATTAGAGCCGATTTGATAAGGGTTTAAAGAATAGAATTTTAAGTTGTCAATTATGTTTAAAATTGAAGCCAGTTGTGAAGTCTTAGACTCCCATTTTATAAAAACCTAACTGAAAAAATGATATTGCTTATGTTAGCTCTTAAAATTGTATTTGGGTTGGTGGTTTATGTTATTTTATTGATCTACGTAGGTTTTCTTTCTAAGAGGGGTAGTTAAATGAGAATTATATATGTTTTCGTTGATTTTTTATTTGAGTGACTCCCGAAGATTCTCTGGAAATCTAGAGTTTTTTAATGATTCTATGAGATTGTTTTCAGGGAGTCTTTGCGATTTGTAGATACAAATCTAATGATTTCTAGAGAATTTTTGTGATTTGTAGAGACAAAAAAATAAAATAAAATATCTAATCAAAACATCTACTATTTTTTTTGTTATACACGTTACACTGTTAACAAAAGTACCATGAATTACCTAGTAAGAAATGTACTCCCTCCGTTTTCTGGAAAAGTGTTACTATCACTTTTTCATTTTAGCCTAAAAATAGGCCAATTTGAAAAAGTGATAGTAACTCTTTTTCTGAAACGGAGGGAGTATTATTTGTCAAAATTAAAAGCTCATTGTTATCTTATGCCTAAGTTCTCATTCTCTTTATTCCACTCATCCCACATATTATTTGCTATACTTCTTGTTAGTGTAATTGAATGTGGTTATGATGATAATTCAGATTGATTCTTCTTTTCAAAGCCACTATTCTCTTCAATTTTCCTTGATTCACGTGTAAACTTACCTTTTACAACCACTAGTACCGAATAAATTCTCTTGAAAAATCAAACCTGCTATTGCTTTATACTCATTCTTCAACTTTCTTTTAGTCTGCTGCTGCTGCCGTTGAATTGGGTAAAAAAAGAAGTTGTTTAAGCAACTCTAAAGGGAACATGGTTTTTAGATTTAATTGGATATTCTTTGTTTTGTAATTCTTCTTCATTGTGAAGCTGAAATGGAAGAAATACATTTAAATTATTCAACTCATATGGTAAACTAGTTGTTGTTTTAAGAAACAATGGAATTTATCAGTAAAAATTCAAATCCTATACAAAAAAACAAAACAAACTTGTATAGATTTTTGTTTAAAACCGGATAATGGTTATCCATTTTCTCTAATCCGAATAGGGTTTTGCTGTGACAAGTTCATCCTCGTGACAACTATTGTAAGGGCTTACCTTATTTGATAATGTTAATCTATCAAGAAACAAATAACTTACACACAGTTTCTCTTGCAAGAATTTCAGGATCTCTAGTCCTGGTTGCTTATACAGATCCAAATCACAACGATTTAAAACAAAGGCACCCAAAATGATTATTATCCCTTTGGGCACTACACTTTGATTAACTCTCGTCAATGCAATCCATACCTGTAAAACAAGAAAGCCTTGGATACGTTAGTATGAAAATATTTATATTATAAGGGACAATGGTGTTTTTTTCAATCGATGATCGTCCACAGTTTGGATATCTAAAGGACGGTTTAGATTGAACATTGGATTTGAAAGATACAATGGTGTTTTTACCAATCGACGGTCATCCATATTTTAGAGACATAAAGGACGTTTCAGATTGAACATTAGATTTGAAAGACATAATGGTATTTTTACCAATAGAC
Organism: Papaver californicum; assembly: GCA_023531435.1. NCBI lineage: Eukaryota > Viridiplantae > Streptophyta > Magnoliopsida > Ranunculales > Papaveraceae > Papaver > Papaver californicum. The sequence goes on along the minus strand of JAJJMC010015296.1, from coordinate 9,278,892 downwards.
GATCAACCACATTTTGAAGACATAAACTACGGGCCAGGTTAAAACGTAGATTAGATATCACAAAGGTGTTTTTACCAATCGACGGTCATCCATATTTCGAAGACACAAAGGACGGCCGAGATTGAAACTTTTGACTTCATACAACTTCATACGAGGTAAAAAGAAGTATTCTGACGGTGTTATACATTTGGTGGATACAAAGGAAGGCCGAGATCGAACTATCTATCATGCAAAAAGAAATAATATTGGTCTGATCCGATGGTTCAGAATTCGTTCTTTGGAGCGATCGGCGGTTACCATTTCTCTTGACATGGAAAACATAAACCCCCCTTCTAAGCCTCATCCGACTGTTACCTCCCGTTCTTCTGTTACTTTGATTTGTCTTTGACGCTATTTACTTAGGTTTGTTTCTGTTACGTTATGCAAAAAGAAAATTCAATGGTATTAACACTATTTACTTAGGTTTTCACAGAGTCTCTATAAATGACTTATAACTATGATCCAAACATAATTTTTCTCAGTGAAACTAAGAATAGTGTAAAGAACACCATGAATCAAATAAGGAACCTTAATTATCCTAATAAGTTAGGCATAGAACCAAGGGGGCTTTCCGGGGGATTAGCCCTGCTGTGGAAGGATGGCATGAATCTCAGAGTCCTTTATACAGATGCTAATATGATACACGTCTCAATAAACCTAAGTCACAACAATGAAGAAAACCTTATTACATGTATATATGGCCCCAATGATGACAATGAGATGAGGAACCAATGGAATCTCCTTAGTCAATGGGACAATAACACTTCTCTCTCATGGATGATTATACGTGATATGAACCTCACCATGTATGACAGTGAGAGACACAGCCAGACCCAAGGCTCTAACTCTATGACCAACTGGATTAGACACACCATAATACAGATGGCTCTTATTGACTTGGGTTACATAGGAGACCAATTCACATGGTCCAATCATAGACAAGAACCCCACCTGGTTATGAGTAGGATTGATAGAGCACTGGTAAACAACCTTTGGATTAATAAGCATGGGAACTCTAGACTGATACATCTTATTGACCATGGTTCTGATCACCGGCCAATTATGCTAAAAACTGAATTAGAAGCATACAACAAGCATAAGCAATTTAGGTTCCAAAATGGCTGGCTCAAGGAAAGCTCGTGTAAACCCCTGATTGAAGAGTCCTGGAGCCAGCCAGCTAGAGGATCGCCAGCTTACCAATTAGTAACTAAGCAGATCAGACTTAGAAAGGACTTAAAAATATGGAATAGACAAAACTTTGGGAATATGGACAGGAACATAATGGATAATGAACAACGTCTAAATGACCTGGGAGCAATGGACCAGAGTAATGGCCAATTGACCCAAGACCTTCACGTAGAGCTTCAAAGATGGTTTGATAGGAAAAGGGACTACTGGATACAACATTCTAGAGATGACAAACTTAGAGACACGCACACTAACACTAAGTATTTTCATAGCATGGCTAACTATAGGAAAAAAGATAAACAACATTGATTCTCTTACAGGGGAAAATGGTAGCTGGATCTCTGGAAAGGAACAACTACAACACCTCCTGACTTCTCACTTTGCTAAGATTGCCAGAACCACCAATCCCAACCTTAACAACAATATATTTAACCTTATCCCTAAGGTTATAACTGATGGTGATAACATTGAGTTGCTCAGAATACCCACTCATGAGGAAATCAGAAATGCTACGAATGGCATGAAACCTTGGGCAGCTGATGTAATTTTAGAAGTGGTAAATAAAGGTTCGATTCTCGAACTTGTGAAGGTAATGATTTTAGAAAATAATGATTCTAATTAACTCTAGAAAATTTCAGGAGTAAGAAAAAGACTAAATAACCTAAAGATGATTTTTGAATAATTTTAAAAATACCAGGAATCAGGAATCAGGTAATTCTAACAACCTATGTGATTAATCAGATAATTCTTTTTAAATTAATTGAAGCCCAAATAATTGCCAAAATTGGTTTTGTTATGCTAACAAACAGAGGTAAATCACAAGCATGGATTATCAAAATTAATTAACTAAGCATAATCCATCAAGCAAAAGCACAACTGTTGAAAGAAAACCGTTTTTACTATTCAAAACTATGCAATTTTAATGATAAAAGAATTATAAATAATTATTAGAAAATAATTAAATCACATAAAATTGAGAAAATTACCTTATCCATCATCCCAGTAAATAGACTTAGCTCATGGTGAAGAAAACTTTCTCAAAAGTTGATTTCATTGCTCAAAATATTGATTACAAGGTTGAATAACGCTGTAACAGCTGATTTGATACGCTTATAAGCGTTACAGAAGAGGGTTCAGCTGTTACAGAAAAGTTTAAGCAACAAATGGTTTGAAGCAATAGACGACAGGAAAATTCAAATCACCAACACATATAAATGTTACTGAGTCTTCTTCTCCGGCAGTGATGGATGAAGAACACGCCGGCCGGTGCAGCAGCAGCTCGTCGGCGGTGACGGAATATTGACCGGAAATCTCTAAACTCTTCTCTAAGCTTTTGTGTTCGATTCTCTTGGATTCTCTTGGTATTTATAGATAGTAGAAACCCTAGAGAGAGTTCTAAACCTAATAGAACTCTCTAGAACAGCCCACAAATCCCATTCCTAATCGAAATCAAATTCCGGCCATGTTCATGATTTTTCAACTGATTTCACGGGATCTTTTTGCTGTTTCTCGATTGTTCTAACTTGTGTGGGTTATCTACTATCATTTGGAACAATCTGGAAGCAAAAGAAACCAAATTTTACGTTGGATTTGTGCTGCCAGTGAAACAGACGAGTCCGATGAGTCGACCCGTGACTCGGCCCGATCCAGCTCGCTGGGCTGACCCGCTGGGTTGACCCGATGGGTTGACCCGATCCAGGGGTGCCCCAATCCAAAGTGTGGGTGCCTTGATCCATTTTCCCGGGTGCTTTGAACACTTTTTGAGCCAATTTTTCCACAAATCTTTATTCTTCTAATGTACCTACAAAAGCAATAAAACACGTAATAGACACAAAATCGAATACTAACTCACTAGAAATTAAGGTGCAAATTAGACACTAAAATGTGTCTATCAGCAGCTCCGGGCCCAGATAGGTTCCAAGCTGGGTACTACCAACACAATTGGAATATGGTGAATAAGGACATAGTGTACACAGTAACTAGATTTTTTGAAACAGGTCATATACGTAGGAAGCTTAATAAAACTACCCAAGTTCTTATACCCAAGCTTAATAATCCTCAAAGTCCTAATGATTTCAGACCTGTTAGCCTTTGTAACCCCTCTTATAAGATTATTTCTAAGATGCTTGCGAGTAGAATGAAACCCTTATTAGACAAATTTATAGCCCCTACTCAGGCTGCCTATGTTGGTAATAGACAAATAAGTGATAATATTATTCTTGCGAGGGAAGCCATACATACCATGAAAACCCAGAAGGGTAGGAACTGCACTGTAGGGATTAAACTTTATATGAGTAAAGCATTTGATAAACTAGAATGGGGATTTCTCGAAAAAACCCTTCAATGCCTTGATTTTAACAAACATTTCATCTTTATGATTAACCAATGCATATCCACTACTTCTGTTACCACTATGTTAAATGGATCACCCTGCCCAAAGTAATCCCCCTCTAGGGGAATAAGGCAAGGTGATCCACTCTCTCCTTACCTTTTTATCACAGGGCTAGAGGTTCTCTCAAGGGTGTTAATGAATTGTGAAGCGGAAAAGAAGATACATGGGATTAAAATGAGCAGAAATAGTCCCAGTATCAATCATTTGCTGTTTGCAGATGATTGTATGGTCTTTGTTAGAGCTAACACCATGGAAGCTAGTCATCTTAAGAGTGCACTGGATAGTTTCTGTGACGCTTCGGGGCAATGCATAAACTATCAAAAATCTGGTCTCTTCTTCAGTAAGAATCTTCTAAGGCAAACTGGCCAGGACATAGCCAATATCCTCCAATTCAGTTGATTATCCCAACGGAGAAATATCTAGGAGCCATGCTCAATTCAAACAGGAACAAGTATGAGGACTTTAAGGAAATCAAGGAGAGAATGGAGAAGAAGCTTAGCACTTGGAAAGGCAAGTTGGTGTCTCAAGCCAACAGAATCATCCAAATTCAAAGTGTCTTAGGGCCTTCCGCGGTTCACCAAATGGCATGCTTCAAATTGCCAATCTCTACTCTCAATGATATGGATATGATACAAAGAGACCATTACTGGCAAAAGAAAGACCCTAAGAAAGGATTGTACCTCAAGTCTTGGTCGTCTATGGGTGTGCCTAAAAGACAAGGGGGTATTGGTACTAAAAACTTGAGGATTTTCAATGAAACTCTGCTTACGAAGACTTCCTGGAGAATGATACAAGAACCAAATAGCCTCTGCTCTCAAGTCCTCAAGGTCAAATACATTAAGGATGCTGATCCCCATAGAGATATAATCAACAAAGATGGTTCTTATTGTTGGAACTCCATTCAAATGGGCCTTAATAATGTTCGTCAGCTTACTCAATGGTGCATAGGCAATGGGGAGGAGACACATATCTGGAAAGACAAGTGGTTGGATAAGCTTGAGAAAGATGATAGGGATATCAAAGAATCGTGCAATCGTTGGAATATAGTTAAGGTGGCTGATCTAATGTGGGACAATTACCGGCTGGAACATCCCGCTCATCAGGTAAATCTTCAATGGAGAGCAAGTGAATGAAATCCGAAACATCACACCGACTAGACAGAACGACAGTTAATATGGCCGAGCTCTATAAATGGTCAATTCTCGACCAAATCTCTCTATAAGTGGCTGACCAGGGGGATTAATCATAACAATGGAGTTATACATGACATTTTCTGGCTGAAACTTGACAATATTACTACCACCCCAAAGGTAAGACACTTCATGTGGAAATTAATGAACGGCACAGTGGATGCTAATGAGGTGATCACCAGACATGCCATCCATATCGATCGGGGATGCCCCTCATGTCTTGAGGAAGTTGAAACTATCACCCATTTGTTTCTAAAACGCGAGTTTGCGATGGATGTGTGGTACCTAATTGACCCGGGTTTAGCCTCGGAAGGTAGTAATATGGATGATGTAAGAGAGTGGATTTCCAACTGGATCAAGGAAGATACTCAAAATAACTTCAAGGATAAAGATAGAGTTCAGAAAGCCGCCTACACGATGTGGCACATATGGAGATCTAGGTGTGATTGGATCTTTGAAGGAATCAGTAGGAATGTGAATACCACCGTCAACAAAATTCGGAAGGAGATTAGGAGCTACGAAAGAAGCCATAAGAGGATTAATATGGGAAATATCCAGGGAGAGATTGACAGCATGACGCAAGAGAACAAGAATAAACAGGTTGGTCGCGAGAATAACAAGAAGCAGGATGTGTGAGACAAAGGGAACCAGAGTCCGCAGGGCGCTAGCATTCTGCCTTTGCAGATGCAGCAGCAGCTCGACAGTAGAATTTTGACTTTGCATATACAGCAGCAGTGCGGCAGCAGGATCACTGGTCTTTTCAGGCAGTCAGATACTGCAAGCGCTGATGTAGCAGCAGTTCGGCAACATGACAACATGAATTTAGCCAAACCTCACCGAAGAAACAACAACGATCGCTGGAGAACTCCACCTCTAGGATCCATTAAAATGAATATTGATGTTTTTTTTATAAGTAATGACCAGTTAGCTAGCTTTGGACTTATGTTAGTCAATGATGAATGTACCTTCAGGGGAGCCAAAGGAGGTCTAATCTAGGCAAGAGACGCGCAACACGCAGAGGCGCTGACTCTGCTAAAAGGGGTGGAATGGCTTAGAGAGATACAGGAAATGAACGTAGTGATTGAAGGGGATAACTAAGGCATCATGGACAACATGAAGAAGGAGGATTATTCACTTCAATGGCGAATAATCAATATAATCAAGGAATACAAAGAGGTTATCAATGAAATGGATTCAAATAGATTCTTGATCGGTTAATTTTGTGCGTAGACCTTGTAATACTTTAGCCGATACAATCACAAAACATTGTCTAATTAATTTATCGGAGGATACGTACCAGAATCCACCAAAATTCCTGATGACCATGTACGAAGAAGTTCGTAGAAACGCTTGCTTACCTTAATGAAGTTTACCTTTTATGTTCAAAAAACAGCAACAAGATTGAGTGAGAAAGTTTGAGAGAAAGAGATGGACGGAAATCCGTGGTCAGTAGAAAATCAGGGTTCAGAAATGCAAGGGATTAAGTATGAGTTTTGTCGGTTCTTCAGTTACCCACAATCTATATCATCAACATCAACAAATCTAAAACCTAAACGTAGAAAAATTGGTCCCGGAACTTGGATCTCTTCATCTTCACTCGCTTCTTTAACAGCAACACCAGCTAAATCCACTCTTCAGTAAAATGAGGCACAATTATTATTAATCTCTCTTTGAAGACAGAATTCCTTCAACGTCTCTTCTTCTTCTTTGGATGATTTCTTCTCTTTAAGTTCATTCTCTATTGGATTAATCAAAAAAGGATCCTTTTTTTTAAAAAATCAAATTATCATATAATCTTATTGATCTTAGAACTATCCTTCCATAGATCATTCATTATTTGGTAAAGTAAGAAGAAGAATGATGGTTGTTGATAATTGTTTTGATTTATGGCAAAAAAATGTCTTCTTTTCTGCAGCTGAAGAAGTTCAGAGTTCTTATGATATGTATGTCTCTATCTCTTTCATTTTCCAATCTTTAGGTTCATTTTTTTGCTTCTGAATTTCTATTTGGATGGGTTTTTTTTTTTTCATTTCTGACAATGGGTTTCAATTAAAAGTGTTAAATTTGTTAAAATGGTGCAATTGTTTTTTTTGCAGAATGGAATTAGTTTACTGGACATAGATAAGGGAGACAAAAGAAGGTTTAGAATCAGATGATTATTCTGATGAATTGCAAAGGGAGGTTCAAACGGCACTAGGAACTGCAAAATGGCAGGTTAGTCTTTGAGTCTGTGTAGCTCTCATTTACTCAGTTCAAGGTTGTTGTAATGATTTGTTGATTATGGATTGTTGTATTTTGATGGAACAGTTAGAGGAGTTTGAGAGAGCGGTTCGGTTAAGTCATGTATATCGAATTGAGGATAATAGAACGACGAGGCATAAGCAATTTAGGGAAAGCGTATAAGAAACTTTCGCTCAAATCTCGAAAGCTATGTTAAAACTGCTGTTTTAATCTCATTGTTGGAAAATGCAACTCTTTCTTATGTTACATTAATGTGGTTAGAAACCGCAGTATCAAGCACCCTGTGGTACTGTTTCCCTCCATGCACTAAGTTGTATGTTATTGTTACCAACTGGTACTTATACCTGACTTAGCCCCTTTGGTACTGTTTTACAGGGACTGTCGTAAAGCTTATCACCTTGAGTGTATTGGATAGGATTCTCAATCCCTGGATTTGTAGTAAGCATATCACCATCTTACTTACATTTTTGTTTTTGTCCATGCTCTGTACAGTTCGGGATTATGAGGATTAGTCTTATAACCCCTTGAGGCCTTGCGAGTTTAGAAGATTGATAGCACAATATAAGTTGAGTCAAACATAAATTGGTATAATGAAGAAGAGGCAAAAGCTTAAAGCTATTTTAAAGAAGGCTCTTAGTAAGGATTTTCAAAAATAATCATAATACTGATTTTGTGTTAAGTTTTGTGGTCTCATTAGCTTTGTTATTGTTAATGTAGGAGGAGATAAAAAGGATAGTGCTGAAGATGAAGGTGATCTTTAGAAACCGAAAGCCTAATCACGCATTCCTCATATTGACATTTTTTTTTCTTTGGTGAGATTAGACAGACTAATAAAATTATTTTATACGTTCATCATATTATTTTGGTCATTGTTTCTTGATCTTTTTTTTTTCTACATTCATAATGATTTCTGTGATTCAAGTTTGTTATTAAGTAATCAACCGCTAATCAAGTAGCGTTTAGGTTTATATTCTCCCAGAAAATAACTGAGGCCGTCTGTGATTATTGTTCGTTTTGTATATGAGGAATTCTTTGCTTATGATGTGTGGTTCACTGATAAGCATAACTTATAAACTGGCGGTGATTTGGCTTAACACGAAAAATAGGTGTTACTCTAGACGTAGAAAATTCATTGTAAGCAAATTCACTATAATTTTACTAGGATATCATTAGGATGGTGGTTGCGGTTCACTTTTTGCTTAAACATTTAGAAGTTTTAGTAGTTTGCTAAAATTTGGCTTCTAACTTTACATTCTCTATGACAGAAAGTTGGGGAATCTTTGATTGGTTTATTTGATGTACAATGTAGAAAGTGCGACAAATGGAGACTAATTCCAACCCAAGAAGAGTACGAGGAAATCAGGGCAAACTTCATAGAGAGTAGTTGTCTATTTCAGCTATAGCCTGTTCAAGATGTTTGATGATCTAATACTTCTCGCCAGAGGTGGTCTTACTGTATATCATGGACCAGTAAAGGGAGTTGAAGATTATTTTGCAGGCCTGGGGTCATAGTTCCTGATCAGGTTAATCCACCAGATCACTTCATCGACATTATGGAGGGTATAGTGCCAAGCCAAAGCATAGACATCAAGCAGCTTCCTCTCAGATGGAGGCTTCGCAAAGGATACCCAATTCCCCCAGATATACAGCTCGATGCTGCAGATGTTGCAATTTCACCAAGGGGTCCAGATTTGAGTAATGAGACAGACTGCGAAAGTGATGTAGATGAAGTTGAAGAGAGTTCATTTTGCTGGAGATTTTTGGGAGGATGTTAAGTGTAATGTAGAGATCCAACGGGACAACATACTCCAAGTGTATTTAAACAGTACGAATATTATCTTGGGAGGTAAGCACTCATTCATTAACACTCTTTACTTCATATAAAACTATTGACTGGCTACATATAAGGTGCAAACATGTGTTATATTTGGTGGTGGGTGAGTCTGCAGAAATAATGAGCTGTTTTTTTTCCACGGCATTCAGTTCTAATATTTCTTTGTTAGCTATTCAGTTCTGCAATATTAACCCCTGTAAACTCTATTATTTTTTTGCAGGGTTAGCAAACAACGGTTGAGAGAATCTAAAACACAAGCGGTGGATTTTTTTAATCTTCTTTCTTGCTGGAGCTTGCTTGGGATCACTGGCCAAAGTGAGTGATGATAATTTCGGGGCAGCAGGGTTCTCCTATACAATAATTGCAGTTTGTAAGCAGCAGATCTCAAACATTCTAAGTCTCAATTTTCTTATTATACTGTCACATTCATCATTTGAGATTTCTTCCGTGTATACTAACTCATTTGTTTGAATAACTTGACTGTTGGCTTGCAGCTCTTCTGTGCAAGATTGCTGCTTTGAGATCCTTCTCAATATACTTTTGGTATGAAAAACCTATACAAATAATCATCTACTACTGTTGTTGTGCTAAGTGGTTAGGTTAAGATTTTAAAATGCTTCAGATTATTTCTTAATCTTTGTTGTTGTTGTTGTTTAACTGATAATAATATCTGGACATTGTCTTTTATAGAAGCTTGAAACTCATATATGTACAAATTTGATCTTGGGTATCAAGTTGTGAAAAGGAGATAATGCACAAATTTAGTGAAAACCTTTTAGATGTTTGAAAAAACTTACTAAGTTTATGAGAACTGATGTTATAAATTGATCTTCGTGTGAGTTAATTGTAACTATTTGTGCGTTGTTTGACATGTGTTTTGTATGAGACTACTATATTCGAACTTTAGTTTGTGAATACTGTTAGTCTAGGCTCTCCTTAGGCTTGGGTATTCACTCTGTGCTCCAGTTTTGAATTAGAGTACATTTGATTTTTCTGGCAGTGTGTGAAGTTCAATATATCGTCAGATATAAGCTTCCACACAACCGTATTAGTGTCCAAGGAGGAAAACAATAAGAATGTAGGATAATATTGGTATGACACTAGATCAACATGTAGAGTTGCAAAATATTTGGGTATCAAATACAGGGTAGTAGCTGTATTTCAGTGAGTATTGAATTTGGGTAATAATGCTAGGGATGTCAGACGTTATTCTCGAAAATGTCTTTGAAAAAATATACGTCTGAGCAAGCTATGAATTGTGCACCTTTTGTATATCAGTGTGGTTTTCTTCATATTTGTAGCAAAACTTTAAGTTGACTGATTTATTTGTCTTATGTCTATTCCTGTTGGTTGTCTTGATTCCTCTCATCTTGGGCAAATGTTGTGCGTTCTATAGTGTATTATGTTCTGCTTACAGATGAGTTTCTCCTTCTTCATTTCCTTCTTACATTCTGTTCTGTTTCTTATCCTTAAATCCCATAATTTTTCCCCAGCGCATATTTTTCACCTACCTTCCCTACTTTATCGATAAACATAATAGTTTGTCATGTCCATAACTACTTATCTCTCTCCTTCGTAAGTTCAGATCTTGATATTTTATTTCTTATGTCCAATTATTAGATATCCCGATGAGCCAACTATCATGAGGTACATCAAGATCGCTGCTACTTTACATGGCAAGACTATACGTGATGTTGCCATGAGATGTTGATGGACAATGGTTAGAACTTCATTTGGAGGCATGCATCAAGTGACAACTTCTTATTTTTCATTACTTGCACAATTTTCTTTTGCTATGTTCCATCAGGTCTGGATGACTACTTCTTCTTGAGCCTTTTTCATCATGTCTGGATTCTATATAATTTCATATCACCCGTTGCACTGTCGTTGATGTTGTGTCTGTGCCCCCAACAGCAATATCCTATATAAGCAAACATCATGAAAGGTAAATAACTTGAGCAACAATAACCAAAACTGAAGTTGACTTAAGGCCTGTATATGCAAACACTTGCATCATTACTGGAGATCCACCCTCATTTCAGATGTCAACAACACACGTAAGGTAATCACAATGTGTGTAAGTATTATTTTATCCTGGCTATTCCATGCAAATAGTAGATATATTATGTCTCGGTGATTATGTTTTTAGGCTTTCCAGTGAACACCATAAATGTTTTAAACTCATCTAGCCAAAATGTAAGAAACGACTAATCTTTATGTATATATATTATAGAAGCTGGTGTTCCCTCGGGTGTGAGGAGTGACACCAATGGTTTTTCTATTAAATGCTAAAATGTGATTTTTCTTTCTACTACAAATGTTCATGACCTGGACACTCAATGAGGCGGTCTGATTGGATCTGAATGCTCTAGCAGCCAGCTCCGGTTGATGACCACATTTTTTTTCCTACCTTAGGTGCATGTCACGTCATCATCCTTCAGGGCAAAAGTAGTATCCCAGAACCGTAGCTTCATAAATTTGAAAGATGTGGATGATTGACCAAGTGATTCAGCCTCATAAATTTGAAAGATATGGATGATCGACCAAGTGATTAAGCAATTCTTCATTACTAGATATTTTGTACAGTGAATAAGATTTTAAGTTAGGTGGATTATTAGTCCTTCTTTGCTTTTTGTATTTTTTTGGTTTTATTCTTGCGCTTGTGAGTAAATTATTCCCCATATGTAAACTTATGGGTTGTCCTTCGTCTTTCTTCTTAATTTCATGCAAACTCAGCCGCTCAACAAAAGTTATATATTCATTAAAAAAATATAAATAAATATTTATGTAAAACCATGTTAAAAAATGCATTATAAAATCATATTATTTCAGTAATGAAATAATAAAATGCATGAGTTGTATAATAAAGAGTGGAATTTATAGAACCAATATTATGAAAAATATAACACTCGTACTGTATAAAAAATAAAATAACACCTGTATTATATAAAAAATAAAATATTACATGACAAATTTATATGAATAAATTAAAAAATAAAATATTACATGACATATTTATACGAGTACATTAAATAGTAACAGCATTGCGGGTCATATCCTAGTATCTAATATAGGATACCATAACAACATATTACTGATTTGTCACAAGCACAAGATATCACCATATTGATCGATATGCTCCATAATAGCCTGATTCACAAAACAAAAATTCAAATACAAGGAGTATCAAAAAACGACGCTTGTGAACAAATTAAAAATCCCAATTTACTGCAATGAATCAAAAGTTTACACTAAAATCAAGTTCAAAAACTTGAAATAAAGCAGAATCATACCTGTTTCAAAGATGAATCAATAAGCTCAAGATAATTTAATTCAAAATAAATAGTGCAGCAAGAATGATGAGATACAAACTAAGTATTTAGGCCTTCAACTTCAATGAATCAAACATGCAAATCTTCGTACAAACGGTGGACTAGAAGGTGGTGCTGGAGCCTGGAGATGGTGATGGATTTGGAGGAGATGGAGGAGCTGGTGAAGGTATTGGTGTTGGTGCAGGACCCGTGGTAGGATTCGTCTTCTCTCCCTAAAGATTTGTTTTCCTCTCATTATTTTTTTTTTTACGATTAATAAAGGGAGGGTAATTGTTATATAAGGAGGGTAAACTTGGTCATAATCCAACATGTACCAACTACTAAATGCTTAAAAGAAAAAACATGTACCAATTAAGGGTCCGGCATAGGGCTGCACATCGGGTGGGTCAAACCCGACCCGCCGATAGGTGGGTTAAATTATTTTCACCCGCACTCGACCCGCCTGGTCCTCGGGTCGGGTCGGGTCAGGTCTTACCCGCCCAGATAGCGGGTCTAGTCAGGCGGGCGGGTCACCCGCCCAGAAATTATGCAAATTTTTTTCATGGACTTGGCTGTTTTTTTGATCCTCACGCGCGCCACCTGATAAACCATTTTAACCAACAATCGATAATCTTAAAATCTAAGTCCCAACATTCAAAATTATACAATAAAATTAGAGTTTTAATATGCAATGCTACGACATTTCCCAACTAGCAACAAAAACAAGTTCATCTTAGTAGCAGCACCATCCAGGTCACCGAATAGGAATTAATCGTCATCTATGATGATGGAAGAAGCAGCAAGGTTACCAAATAGCTCTACAACAAAAGAAATGAACAATTACAATGAAAAAGATTAAAAATACCAATAGTAATAATAGTATATGAAGATAAGAACCATGATCCATGAAGTACAAATTATACCCGACTCAAGAACATCAACCTCCTCCTCCTCGACTCCAAGGCTAGAAGAATCTTTTTCAATTGGTGTACGTAACCAATTTTGCAATAAAATTAATGCCTCAAGTGTTCTAGGCTTTAAGAAACTTCAAAAAGGATCCAAAATTCGTTTTCCGGTACTAAAAGCTGATTCAGAAGAAACAGGTATAGCAAATATATCTTTGGCTATGAGTGGTAAAATGCCAAACCTCGCAGAGTTGATCTTCCACCAAAGTAATATATCAAAAGAAGAATCCTCATTGGCCGGAGAGTAGATAGGCTCATCCAAGTATCTTTCCACCTCAGATCTTCTATGATCCTCCACAGTACTCAATTGGTTTTTGCGTTTATTCATTTCTTCCCTATACTTAGCCTTGCCAGAAATAGAAGAACCTTGAGCTGAAGTAGAACTAGAGTTACCTAGAGACTCGGATGAAGATATCACACTTTCAGTTGTATGTTCTAATTTATAAGCTGTGAACAGTTCATCAAAATCCTTTTTAACTTTATCAACCCAAGCTTTTACCCTTCTTTGTTTTATCACAGGGTCGTAATGCACAACTAAATCTTCAACAGTCACATACAATCCTTGTTCTTTCTCTCGTGGATCCAGAAGTACAGCAATAAACATCAACGAATTCATTTTTTCAAAATCTCCCCAATACTTGTTGTACTTGAGCAACATTACATTGCCCATGTGACTTAAGAAAGGATCCTCGTATCTATTTTTACAATCTTCTAATTCTTTACGAACAGTACCGAATGAGTGGAAAGTAACATACGTAGAAGCTGAAAAAGCAACAGTTGAATCATAGAATACCTTTAGAAAATGAATCAGAACTCTGGAATTGCACCAATCATATCTTTCAGGAGCATGCACTGGAGGCCTTTTCTTCTTCTTGGATTTTCTAAGAGCAACATCTATTTCTTCTTCTGGAATATCTATTTCTTCTTCTTCATCGTCAGAATCTAGATCAAAATCAGCATCTATATCAACATTGTCATCACCGTCACCCATATGAAAAGATGGTACTGGAATATCATAACAAAACTTCTTACGGAATGCCCTATCTGACTCATGTAGCCTTTCAAAAGCTTTTTCATACCTCTCTGCAACAACTAACATCAAATAAGTAGAATTCCACCGCATTTTCACATCCAAAATCAAACCTTTTTTACAATCTATCCTTGCCATCTCAGCAGCATCCATAAACTTCTTCAATCTTGCGGGAGATTTTGTGACATACTTTACCACTGCCCTGATTCTGAGAATTGATGTATGGTACTTTTTTAAACCATCCTTAACGACAAGAGCAAGTACGTGAGCCGCACATATAACATGCAAAAATTTAGCTCCAAGTAATGAAAAACCCCAACTAACAACTTGTTTTCTCAAATAATCAATAGCAGTTTTATTCGCAGATGCATTATCAAGAGTGACAATGAATACTCTCTCAAGCCCCCATTCCACCAAACATTTCTCCAAAGCCTTACCAATTTGTTTACCTTCGTGACTTTCAATCAAACAAAAACAGATGATTCTTTTATGCAGCTTCCATTCCCGATCAATAAAATGAGCCGTTACAACCATATAATTGTAGTTCTGCATCGATGTCCAAGTATCAGTAGTAAGACATACCCTTGTCTTATTTGTCTTGAAATAACTTATCAATGCGGCCTTTTCATTCAAAAACAACGTGCATATATCACGATACACTGTCATACGACTTGGAATCTTAAATCTCGGCTCAAGAAACTTACTGTAAGCCCTAAAACCTTCGCCTTCAACAATTCTAAAAGCCATTTCATCTGTAATAATAAACCTAATCAACGCTTTTCTACATCCTTCTTGAGAAAAACTGACCCCCACCAACTGTGGTTCCTCTCCCGACTTGCACGGCTGAAAACCAAGTGTCTGTTGTCCTCCCTGCTCCTTATTAACTGATTTCTTGTACTCAATACACTTCTCTAAATGATGAGAAAG
Source organism: Papaver californicum (assembly GCA_023531435.1). NCBI lineage: Eukaryota > Viridiplantae > Streptophyta > Magnoliopsida > Ranunculales > Papaveraceae > Papaver > Papaver californicum. The sequence goes on along the minus strand of JAJJMC010015296.1, from coordinate 9,263,775 downwards.
ATTGGTAGTCCCATGTGTTTTACCACCAATCTTGTAACTACCCCGACCCTTTGGACAATGCTTACACTTTTCTTTAACACCATCTTCTATAATATCGAAGTGATTCCATACCCAAGATTTCTTCACACCAACTCTAGGCTTCTTATTTGATGATGAATGTTGAGAAGATGGTGTCGCGGATGATGAAGGTTGACTAGATGGTGACGCTGATGACCCAGTTGTACTCCTTGTCCCTGCTAAGGATGCCGGTTGACGTTGAGGTGGAGGTCCATACAACTTTGGGATGGTCTTCCTTGTACAAGTGGAAGATCTGAACTAACGTCATCTTCTGAGATTTCAACCATGGTGATAACCTACAAGGCAGAGATGGAAGAAGGGCTGAGTTATCATATATACATATGTATTAGACAGTGTTTACTGTTTATAACAAAAGTACTATAAACAAAAGTCAAAATCTATTTCCAATAACAAGAAACATTAATACAAAACTTGGAAATTGGGTGGTCTCATTTAAAGTGTATTATTTAACTACTCTAAGGTCTGGTCTCATTGAAAGTGTATTAATCAAGTAAATGCATACTCTAAGGTCTGGTCTCATAACTTTAATAATCAAAATCATTTGGTTGAGAACACATAGTACAAATAATCAAAATCATTTGGTTGAGTTATATTTAAACTATAACTATTTACTTGTTCGAAGAAACCTCCAACTGATTCTTTTTACTATTCAAAGCATGAAGTTGAACTTTCAGTGTTTCAGAAAGCTTTCATATTGGTACTCCGAAATAATTTTTTCATGTTCAGTTTCAACTTTAAGAAAGAAGATCAATAAGTTCAAGATCAAGGTCCCTAAACATAGGATCTTCTGTGTGAGATGCGTAAAAATTTCATTTGTCCCTGAGTTACTAGAACCCCCCTTATATCTGGCTTCCTACTAGATTCTGAAACGATACATTTTTTTGAAGAAGATGAAGAAGAGGCTTATCTAGGTCAGAAAGGTTCTCACCACCTGTTAACATTTATTTGAGCAAACTTTGGCCAGACTGAACAGCCCCAGGGAATCAACTGCAGTGTGTTACAACTGCTCAAAAAAGTTAAAAAGATATGCTGCCTTGATTTAGGTACATGTTTGCATGCATGTATCTGACTCTTGATAACCCAAACAAAAGAGTTCTATGAATTAGGAATTTAGGATGGATACTGCTTCTAACACTTACCTGAACTTTTTGAAGATGCAAATTTGCTAAGAGAAAGTTTTGCAGAATGAAGAGTTTGTAAATGCTCACTTATTCTGTCAGTAATCTTGTCATAGTCATTACGAAGTTCTGCAACAGCAAAAAAATTACACGAAAAGGTTATTTATGTTTATTTTATTGATGAACAATCACATACTGACTTGGGAGAAAGGCAAATTATTAGATTGATATTGAACTATTTATTAGTATAGCTCCAGTAAGTTATCAGTTTTGCACAATAAAAAATGATGCTTACTGCATTCTAACAAAAGAAGTTGCTGACATCGTGAAACTTTGAACACTACAGGCCGAGTAGAAATACATATTTTTTTTTTTAATAAAAAAAATGGTTCTCTTTATTTTGGATCATTGGATGAGTCATAAAATTAACACGGGGAGGTTCTGATCAGATTTACATATTTCCAGTAAGTGTAATTAGTTGTGGTGCCATTGGGCATCGACCTTAACATCTCAGCTGTAGTTTATAGCACAATTTGGATCACTAGGGAAATAAGATCATTCAGTCTGAGATAGTACTTAATGTGACTCAGAAAATAGGGCTTGAAGACGCTTCTGGATTAGCAGGAGTGAAAGTGATGCCTTTTAGTTGAATGAAGCTGAATAAGAAGTTTAGGAAGTCCAATACCTCAACTCATATGACGACCTATGGGTATTATGACATCAACTACAGAGTAGAGGCAACATAAAGGCACCTAAAGTAGATGGTTCCTGGTGCTTAGTTGCTGGGGTCTAGCTCTAAGTTTAACTGTCTATGCCTGAATAGATGTCTTCATCAATTTCAGAGGACTTACAATGTGATTAACAACACAGATAAAAAATGGATTCTATAACTTTGAATCTACATATATCAGTTCACAACCATATAATATTTTACCAAATGTTGGTCAGTTTAAAATAGTTGCATTGAGGTTTTACATTTAACTTTGATCCAGATTAATAACACAAATCTCACATCTCAATATCAACATCAATAAACCACAGTAGCCCTGACTATTTGGCAGCAAAACAGACAATATCAATGCAGTTTCAATTGCCACTCATATACATGGCAAAAAAGGTCGAAAATAAATGAAAATAAGATAGCAACCTTACCAGAAAGACGTTGGCGGTGAGCACGAATCACTAGAATATCAAAATCCGCCCTAGGAAACCCCTAAAAGTAAGAAACAAACATAGCAATGAGAGAATCACCAATAACCCAAATGGAGTTCAGCTTTTAGCTATTAACATGAACAGTTGCAAATATTTGAGAATGAACATCCTATATCCTATTAAGCAAAAATATTATGTTGGGTGAAATTCATCCACCAACCACATTAAAGAACTAGCACTTAGATAATCACAATAACCCAAGAACAAAACAACCATACACAATCAAGAAACAAAATAAAAATTGAGTCTTTATCAATCAAAAATCAACAAATAGACCCATGAAATCAAAATCAAGAAAAAGGGTTACTTTACTTAACCCATTTCTATGAGCTCTTTGAACAAGAGCAGTAGGAGATAGCTCTAAGAGGGTTAAACAGTTAAAGTACCACTAAAATCTGAATCAGACTCTAACATAAAAAAAACCTAAAGGTTAATAACCCATCTTCAACAGAGAAATAACTGAAGTACTGAACAGAGAAAAATGGTTCACATCTTCACAGCAGATGGGTATGAGCTAATTGAAATTACCTAAAACTTACCTAAAAACCCTAATTAAGAAAACATCAGCTGGGTATGAGCATCACAGATTCACAATCACTCAAAACTAATGAAACCCATAATCAATTGCTACTCAATCATGTAATGAACTAATCATACAAACATTAATTTCAATTAGGGCAATTTTTTTTTTTAAAAAAAAAACAGTACCTGTACCTGATAGAGATTCAACAGAAGAAACAAGGTGGTGGTGATGATTCTTGGGTTCACGGTGGTGGTGGTGGTGTGCTCTGTAACTTCTGAAACAAATGAAGTGAAAGAGAATTAAGAATCGTTGAAGAAGAAATGAAGAATAGAGAACAGAGAAGAAGAGAAATGAAGAATAGAGACACAGAGTCGATGTTATGACTCTATGAGTGAGATGACGGGTGGGCGGGTTGGGTCGGGTGAGAGGAGTTATCACCCGCACCCGACCCGTTGATAAGCGGGTATTGAAAAAATCACCCGCACCCGACCCGTTCATCGACGGGCCGAGTGCGAATCGAATAATTTTGGGCGAGTGCGAGTCGGGTTGACGGGTTGACGGGTTGGGTCGGGTTTGTGCAGCCCTAGTCCGGCAGGAAAACACTCCAAATTAACCAGTTTTTGGGTTCAAATAGCGAAAAAGGCAGATGGAAGCACGTGGAGGCGTTACTTTTAACACTTGTTAACCACCAGAATTCTCCAGTAGGTTCCAGCCATTTCATCACTCTTCTGGACTCCTCCTTCTCTGCCTCCTCCCCCACCTCCTCCATTATCCTTGCCCTTCAGATACTCACTTTCCTCCTATATAATGAAGAATACCCTACCTTCCCAAAACTCAATTCTAATCAAACATAATCAAGAAAACAAAATCAAGAAATTTGATTCATCGTTTCAATTTCATCACAACATTTTGAGAATTTTATACAAACCCTAAGAAAAAATGAGTATGAATCCAGATAAATTCACAATGAAAACCAATGAAGTTCTTGCAGGAGCACAAGAATTAGCATCAGAAGCAGGTCATGTACAGTTCACACCAATTCATCTTGCGTCTGTATTGATCTCCGATACAAATGGTATTCTCCGTCAATCAATCATCAATGCTGCTGATCAAGAAAGTGAAGAAGCTGCTAAATCATTCGAAAGAGTCGTGAAAAGATTCTTGAAAAAATTACCATCTCAAACACCACCACCGGATCATATCCCACCGAGTACTTCGTTGATCAAAGTTATAAGAAGAGCTCAATCTGCACAGAAATCGAAAGGCGATACTTATTTAGCCGTTGATTCGTTGATACTCGGACTTCTCGAAGATTCTGAGATTGGTGATGTTTTGAAAGAAACTGGTGTTATTGTGTCTAAAGTGAAAGCAGAGATTGAAAAATTGAGAGGGGAGAAAGGGGATAAGAAGGTGGAGAGTGCTTCTGGTGATACTAATTTTCAAGCTTTGAAGACTTATGGGCGTGATTTAGTTGAAGAAGTTGGAAAGCTTGATCCTGTTATTGGTCGTGACGAAGAGATTCGTAGAGTTATTAGGATTTTATCGAGGAGGACGAAGAATAATCCGGTGCTGATCGGTGAGCCTGGTGTTGGGAAAACAGCTGTTGTTGAGGGGTTAGCACAGAGAATTGTTAGAGGGGATGTTCCTAGTAATTTATCTGATGTGAGATTGATTGCATTGGATATGGGTGCTTTGGTTGCTGGAGCGAAATATAGAGGAGAATTTGAGGAGAGATTGAAAGCGGTGTTGAAAGAAGTTGAAGAAGCACAGGGGAAAGTGATATTGTTTATTGATGAGATACATGTTGTGCTTGGTGCTGGTAAAACTGAAGGATCAATGGATGCAGCTAATTTGTTTAAGCCAATGCTTGCTAGAGGGCAATTGAGATGCATTGGGGCAACTACACTTGAGGAATATAGGAAATATGTGGAGAAAGATGCTGCTTTTGAAAGAAGGTTTCAGCAAGTTTATGTTGCTGAGCCTAATATTCCTGATACTGTTAGTATATTGAGAGGATTGAAAGATAAATATGAAGGACATCATGGTGTTCGGATTCAGGACCGTGCTCTTGTGATTGCTGCCCAGCTATCCAGTCGGTATATTACTGGTATGTCTTTTGCTCTCATTCTGTTATACTGTTGGTATCTATTATGCTGATTTGTGTTTGAATATGATAGACTAAGATTATAATGCAAATCCCAGCGTATTTGGTAATTAGTGTTCAATTTAGGATATATCATCAGTAATCACTTGGTGCTCCATTGCTAGATGTGCAGATTAGTAAATATTGTCTTGCTATCCTTATTGTTAGATGTAGGTTAGTGTCTAGCTGCAATATTCTAGTTGGTTTGTGTACTGAATGGAAAATGTTGGTTTTTCGTGTCTCTATAGGGCGTCGTCTACCAGACAAGGCAATTGACTTGGTTGACGAAGCATGTGCAAATGTAAGGGTTCAGCTTGATAGTCAACCTGAGGAGATAGATAATCTCGAAAGAAAGCGAATCCAAGTAGAAATTGAACTTCATGCTCTTGAGAAAGAAAAAGACAAGGCGAGCAAAGCTCGTCTAGTTGAGGTAAATGTCAAATATGCCCGTGATGCTTCCTTGAGATCAATTTATGTATTTCTTGTTGTCTCTGTGGTTCCTAGTTTTATGTTGTTCAATAGGTTTATTAAGTTATTCTATTTTCTCAATAGTGTTGTCTTGCTTTGTTTGGATCCCATTTTTTAGGTTCGAAAGGAGTTGGATGATCTGAGAGATACCATTCAGCCACTGTTGATGAGGTACAAGAAAGAGAAAACTTTAATTGATGAAATTCGAAGACTTAAACAGAAAAGAGAGGAGATAACAGTTGCGGTTGAAGTAGCTAAAAATAAAGGGGATCTTGTTAGAGCTGCAGACTTGCAGTATGGGGCTCTTCAAGAAATAGAAGCTGCCTTAACTAAACTTGAAGGGAGCATTGGTGAAAATTCAATGCTTACGGAGGCAGTGGGACCTGAACAAATTGCAGAAGTCGTAAGCCGTTGGACCGGTATTCCAGTTACGAGACTTGGGCAGAATGAAAAAGAAAGATTGATTGGGCTTGGTGAGAGGTTGCACATGAGGGTAGTTGGGCAAGATCAAGCAGTATCTGCAGTGGCGGAGGCTATTTTGAGGTCTAGGGCTGGGCTAGGTCGACCACAACAGCCGACAGGATCATTCCTCTTCCTAGGACCAACTGGTGTTGGTAAGACTGAGCTAGCGAAAGCCCTTGCTGAACAACTCTTCGATGATGAGAACCTTCTTATCAGAATAGATATGTCTGAATACATGGAGCAACACTCGGTGTCTCGGTTGATTGGAGCTCCTCCTGGGTAAGTTGCAAGCAATTGTTTCTATTACATTTATTTTGTACGCACATCTATTTTTTAACTCCAATTGCTGAGGCAGTTTGCTCATTTGTGTTTGTTGTATTTCAGATACGTGGGCCATGAAGAAGGTGGGCAGCTTACAGAAGCTGTAAGGAGGAGACCTTACAGTGTTATATTGTTTGATGAAGTTGAGAAGGCTCATACTTCAGTCTTCAACACCCTCCTCCAGGTTCTTGATGATGGTAGACTGACTGATGGCCAAGGACGCACAGTTGACTTTAACAATTCAGTTATCATCATGACCTCAAACCTTGGAGCTGAACACCTCCTAGCTGGACTCATGGGCAAATGCACAATGCAGACTGCAAGAGAGAGAGTGATGCAAGAGGTAGGAACAATATGTACCATTGTGCCACTTCCTTTTTGTAGTGATTTTGGAACCTCATCACTGTTATACATTTTTCTGTTGGTGTTTGTAGGTGAAAAAGCACTTCAGGCCGGAGCTGCTTAATCGACTTGACGAAATTGTCGTCTTTGATCCCCTTTCACATGATCAATTGAGGAAAGTAGCCAGATTTCAGATGAAGGATGTGGCTTCTCGCTTGGCTGAGAGGGGAATTGCGCTAGCTGTGTCAGATGCTGCATTGGATGTTGTACTGACTGAAAGCTATGATCCGGTATGTGATCTATTCTATAGTATGCTCTCTTGACTTGGTACACATGAAAACTCGGTTCTTCAACCTGATTTATTTGATGGTCCTGTTTATCAGTGTTTTTTCAACTTGAGTTTTTGCAATTAATCTGTTGGTCGTGATGCATTTGTGATGTTACATGTTTGTAGACAATGCTTCTTAAGCGTTATACTTGTAGATATATCATGTGCTGGTAGGTTTAGGGTTTACGTCTGCGTTAAGGAAACAGAAAGAGTTTCTGCAAGGATACACCTGTACTTGGGCTAAGTATTCCTGCAATTGCTTACAGTCTCTTTTGTTCTTTTAACAGGTTTACGGTGCTAGGCCAATCAGGAGGTGGCTAGAGAAGAAGGTGGTGACAGAGTTGTCAAGGATGCTTGTTAAAGAGGAGATTGATGAGAACTCTACTGTGTATATTGATGCAAGTATAGATGGCAATGAACTTACCTATCGAGTGGAGAAGAATGGTGGATTGGTGAATGCCAGCACTGGGGAGAAGTCTGATATACTGATTGAGATCCCCAATGGTGTGAAGAACGATGTGGCCTCTCAGGCTGTGAAGAGGATGAAGATAACGGAGCTCAATGGGGATGAGGAGATGGAGGATTAAGTTTTGTATTATAAAGGGTGTCCGTAATATGTGAGACTCTACACACTCCTTCCTCGACACTCTTCAAAATTTCTTTGGTCCGAGTTGTAAAATTTGTGTTCAGTAAGTTGTTGATGTTTTGTTGAGAGTCTGAAATTTTTTTGACGTGTCTCAAATTTGCTTTCAGTTATTATCTCTAGGCCAATGTAATTACCTTTCTGATTGACAATTTGTGTTGGATTGGAGTTTTATGGTGTAGCTCCGACACTTGTAGATGTGAGTGCAAAAAAAAATAATCTGTCAGTGGACTGTTTTCTTTTTGATCAGTCTGTCAGTGGACTGCTTCAGTCGAGACATTCTGGCTCTGAGACTACATGGTCTATTTAGTCTGGTAGTTTCTATGATTACCTAAAAATTGAAGGTAGGAAGTGCAGTACAAACGAATTACCTAAAAATTGAAGGTAGGAAGTGCAGTAACACGGACGTTTGTAGCTTGCAAACCTTTCGACAAGTGATTCGGTCTCCCCCTTGATTTGTATTTTAGACTATTTCTGCCTTAGTACATTATATATGTTCATTGGGGTTCATTTTGCAATATGTTTTTAGCACTTTCCTTTTTCAATACCTCTGCACAATTTGTTGTGTTAATGTAGTCCCTCAATGGATCGTGTCAATTGCGTATGTTGATATGATATAGTGATTGTCATGGAATGATAAATTTGAAGACAGGGACTGGCCTAGCGTATGTTGATATGATATAGTGATTGTCATGGAAAACAAATTTGAAGACAGGGACTGTTAACTAAGGGCCTAAGGCTATAGCCCGTCCCTGTTTTGGGCTTGACATGTTTTTACTATTGAAATATTACCCACCATTAGCAATTAATGTGAATTGTAGTCTATGTAGGCTTAGCTCAGGTTGTAAGAGCAACTGCAGCGGTTGGACCAGACCATCGATCAAAGACCAATTCTGTTTGGTCGTTTAAAAAAAAAAACGCAACGAAAACATGACTAAATATGATATTACGCTGTTGTAAATAAGCGTTAATTATCAAACGCTATATTAAAGTGACGTATATTACACAGACGTTTAACTAGACAAACGTTATGTTTTTGACGTTCATTTAGATTAGCGTTTTAAACATACGCTCCTGTAATGAAGCGTTATGTACTCAAACGTCAAACGTTACTGTACTGAAGCGTTTTGATATAAAACATAGAAAAACGTCCTAGTAAAGTAGCGTCAAAACTCAAACGCTCTTCTAAAACAGCATTTCAAAAAAAAAACGCCCACATATAACAACGTTTGAAAGCCTAAACGTTGGTGTAGAGGACCGTTAATTTTGAAAACGCTGTTCTTAATAAACGTTTAATACAACGTTTCAGAAACGTCGTTTTAGTAGAACGTTTCAAAACAACGTTTCAAAAACGCTCTTTTAATACAACGTTTCAATTCAGAAACGCTCTTTTAATACAACGTTTCATAAACGTTGTTCTTTAGAAAAGTTTTGATAAACGTCTTTCAGAAATGACGTTTGTGTTTATAAACGTCCTCGTACAATGGCGTTTTGGGAAAACGCTGTCTTACATGAGCGTCAGACTATATCTGTTTTGGACCATTTTCTTGACTAAACATGATCGGATACTGTTCAATTTTTGGACCAAATACTACATTTAGTCGTCCGTTGCGTCTCACAAAATCGGACCAAAGACCATTTCTGGTGTTTACTCTTTGGTCTGATCGTCCACTGCAGTTGCTCTAAGAGAATTAAAATTAAAATCTTATTTATAATTTTTCCTCTAAACACATTTATCTCTCGTTTTTCTTCTATCTATTATAAATATATTTTTATAATCACTTTTTTTTATTCTAATTTTTTTTTGTTCTAATTGTTTTTTACTTTCTATCTGGTAGCAGGTGAATTAATGTTGCCCATTAGCTATATGGTTTGCTCTAAAAAAATTGGTGTGGCCTTCACCTGTTTTATCAATTAGTGACATACTAGCCCTACAGTCTTTACCCAAAGAAAAATCCTAGGTCCATCCTTGTTTGAAGGTGCCTTTAATGGTTCGAAATTAGAAATCCTAGGTCCATCCTTGTTTGAAGGTGCCTTTAATGGTTCGAAATTAGAATCAGTCCATATGGAGTTTTTCCTTTTCCTTTTATTTTTATTTTTACTCAAAAGGACTTTCAATAAGAATTAAGACACTGCATCTCTTCTGACAAGATTCTAGATGGAGTTTCTTAGATGACAAGTTCTTTAGCATCACTAGCGTATGCTTTTTGAACTATTTTTTGTCTGTCAGTATTTTTTGTTGGAACAATTGCTGATTTCACACCTGCACAACAAAATTAAACACACAAAAAGGGTTACGGCTGAGTCACGACCAGGTCGCTTTCTTTAAGACGTTTGTGGCTCTGCCTCTTCTTTTGTGCTAGCAGTTCGATCTTCTTCACAACGCCCCCAGGATAAAACAGCTGAGAAAATCTCTTTTTCAATCTCTCACGCACACAGTGGAGATTGAACACTTTCACTCTTTCTTTTTCTTATTTTTTTACTTGCTCAGAAACCTTAGACTATTTTTTTCTTTTTTTTTTATTCTACTCATAGAAAAAACTCTTCATATATTTCTTTTGTTTCTCAAAAAATAATTTTATTTCCAAAATTTTCAATTGAAACTTAATTACGAATTTCTTTGAAATTAATTCTAACTTAATATCTGCAATTAAAAAACGATCAAAACGTAAACACAATTAATGCGGATAAAAAACTTAATTAAGGAAGTAAAACGTTTTTCAAAAAAAAATCTTTTTCAAATTTATACACGGGTACGTGCACATATACACCCAATTGTAGGGGAGGGGGTTTGAACTTGTGACCTAACTTGGAAAGCCCAAAATCCTTTACCACTAGACTAGAGATTGTATGTTGAAATAAATATGAAAGAAAAATCTTTTAAACATATATCCCAACAATCCCCCACTTATATTTTAAAAAAAATAAAATCATTGAGCAAGTTTCGTACAATTATGTGCATAAGAAAAGGTATCTTTTGATTTTGAACCTTTACTTAGTATTAAGTTCTCTGAACTCTGACATAGAGTGAACATATGTCTTTGAACTCTATGGAGAGAACAAATTACTCAAAACACACACAACTGTACTAAGAGTAAAGTCCTAAAGCCAGCACATTACGGCCTTGTGCTTATCCTAGTTTTAATGAATGACCTAGAGAAATGCCCATGTTCTCATAGAAATCGGCCACACTTTCACATTCACATAGGTGAGTCTATCAAAGGTACTCCTGTAGCTTGGTACCCTAATCTAAATAGATCTATAGACAACATTAAGAGTTAACGAACTCAACCTTAACTCGCTTCAGGATATCATGCCATGGGAAAGATGCATGATTCTATATCCATATCATTTGTGAATCATTATTCCCTTTGAACCTATTTCTAGGTGGGTATCCATCACAAAATGACTCAATTTCTAATGGGCAAAAGTCCCATGCCTTTAGAGGTAGTTAATACCTTTTCTCTAGCTAATCCTTTCGTCAAAGGATCAGCTAAGTTATATTCAGTCCTAACATGATCCACACGTACAACACCAGTTGTGAGAAACTCTCTAACTGTGCTGTGCTTTCGACGCAATTGTCGATTCTTACCGTTATAGTAACAGTTCTGTACTTTTGCAATAGTCGCGTTACTATCGCAGTGGATTATGATAGCTGGTACGGTCTGTCCCATACAGGAATGTCAGAAAGCAAGTTTCTCAACCATCCTGCTTCTTCACTAGCTGCTGCTAATGCTATCAATTCAGACTCCATTGTAGATTGAGCTAGAATTATCTGTTTCTTTGACTTCCAAGAGACAGCGCCTCCAGCGATATTAAACAAATATCCACTGGTGGCTTTGGAGTCATCTGAAAGGGCATTCCAATCAGCATCACTATATCCTTCAAGGACTGCGGGAAACCTCTTATAGTGTAATCCTAGGTTAACGGTCTTTTTAAGATACCGCATAACCCTCTCAACTGCATTCCAGTGCTCCAAACCAGGACAACTGGTAAACCTGCATAAAACACCCACTGCATACGCAATATCTGGTCTGGTACAATCAGTTGCATAACGAAGACTACCAATTATACTAGCATATTCAGATTGTCTAATGCTATCACCAGTATTCTTAAACAGTTTAACACTAGAATCAAAAGGAGTACTCACAGGTTTATAATCAAAATAATTATACTTCTTTAAAATCTTTTCAATATAATGAGATTGATCTAAAGAAATACCATCATTGTTTCTAGTAATATTAATTCCCAGAATTACACTAGCTTCACCTAAATCTTTCATTTCAAAATTAGAGTTAAGCATATTCTTAGTTTCTTGAACCACAGACAAGTTAGATCCAAAGATTAGCAAATCATCCACATACAAACAAATCATGATACATGCATTGTTTTCAAACTTATAGTATATGCATTTATCACTTTCATTAATTCTGAAACCATGTGAAATCATCAAATTATCAAATTTCTCATGCCACTGCTTAGGAGCTTGTTTCAAACCATAAAGTGACTTAACTAACTTACATACTTTTTGTTCTTGACCAGGAATAACAAAACCTTCAGGTTGGTCCATATAAATCTCCTCTTCTAACTCACCATTCAAGAAAGATGTTTTAACATCCATTTGATGAACAACAAGATTATGCACAGCAGCAACAGCAATCAAAACACGAATAGAAGTCAATCTAGTAACAGGAGAATAAGTATCAAAGAAGTCTACATTTTCTCTTTGTCTAAATCCTTCAGCAAATGGAAGATGAATATGCAAAGAAGACTTCTACATCAAAGCCAGAAAGTAAAGGCATGTGCTACTACTCAGTTATAAACATGACAAATGCTGTAATTGCTTTAGAAGATGATATGCCTCATTTCGAGTTGGGATTGATGCAAACTGACAGTGACAAAGAAGATAGTGAGAATGAAGACGTCAGTCCTGAACAAAAAGTGAGTAACATAATCTCAAGGATGAGGAAAAACAAAAGGAGTATGCAAGCACCTGTAAAGATGCAGGATTATACGCCTGGAGAAGCTAAGAAGAAGAAAAGAAACAAGAGTCGTTGTGTGAGCAGAAAGCAAACTAGAAAGTTGGAGAACAAACAAAAAAAGAAAAGGGAAGTCAAGTTGAAAGAAGTGGACAACTTAAAAATATGCAAGTGCTGGATTCAAATCAAAAACCGATTGTGTGCAGATATTTTAAAATGCACAAGGAAAGGTAAGTGGCATTCATACTATTCAGTTTTTTGGTTTCATAATTTAAGTGTTGAAACCAAAATGAGAATACATTTGTTTCAGTTTCTTTTCTTCTTCTTTAATCATAAATTTGTTTTTCAACAATTTAACAACAGTGACATGGCTTGGGAGAAAAAAGATTTGGGGTTGTACATTACAGGAAGGAATATGAATACCTTGGTAAGAAGGGTGACATTGCAGGAAATATGATTGAGTTCTACATGGTCAAATTACAAAAAAACATATCAAAGAAAAACCTGAAACCAGATGGTACTTTTAAGTACAAAAGGGCAGTTTTTCTGAGCACATATGTCTATGTAAGTTTCCTCTAAATTCTCTTATACAAGTGTCTTTCTGAAACAAAATTAGAACTTGATTTTTAATTTTTTACTGAATTTCAGACACTGCACTCAATCAGGCAAAATTTTCGCACTGCAATTGAAGCTTTCATCGACAAAATGGATTACACTCCAAAATTTGTATTCGTTCCATTGCTAACAAAACTCAGTGAAAAGTTGTATCACTGGACATTGTTAGTCTTTGATAATGAGACTGGAGAACTCTCTCACTACAACTGCATGGCTTCCACTGAAGATGAATGCAACAAAAGTGCTGAAAGCATGAAAGAAAGAATGGTGCCAGCATTCAAACAACATGTTGCAAAGCTCTTCCTAGACCCGACAAGTCAAACAAAAGAATTTGTTTTGAACACCCCTTTGTGCTGTCAACAAGATGTGTAAGTGCTTTAAAAGAACTTGTGATATTGAAAAGAGATCTTCTCTTCAATATCTTCATTTCAATCCTTTTTTGTTTTGTTCAATTTAAAGATCTTGTTTTGTTAATTTTAGGAATGATTGCGGCCTTCATGTTTGCTATTACATGAAGAGCCTCTTGAAAGGAAATTTTTCATCCGAAGAGCATATAAAACAAAAGGTGCAGAATATGAGGCCAAAGTTGGCATGCAAGATACTCCTTGACAAAGTTGCAGACTATGAGGCCAAATTTGCAACTTAAAGTTATAATGGAGAAAGACGGGCAAACATTAGGGTGGAGGAGGACTACTTGCAACATCCAGGAAGAGGAGTAACATGAAGGTTCAGTTATGCAGTTGTTTGGTTTCTTTTCAGGTGTGTCTCGTTAATGGTGGCAGAGAAAGAAGATTGATGGTGCGTTATTGGTGGTTGTCTGTTCATGGAAGTGAAGATGCAGTTCATGGTGGTAAAATACAGTGAAACCGAGTTTGGGTTAGAGTTTGTGAAAAACACAGGTTGAAACTAAGAACCGTCTTAATCAAGAAGTTTGTGGTAAAATACAGTGGTTGTCCATAAAACTAAGAAATTTTAAAGAAGTTGTAAACAGAGGGTAGCTAAGAAAGTCTTTTCCTCAATCACTACTCTTAATTTATAAAATATGTTGTGATATTTTTCTCTTAATCAAGGATGAACATCTTATTCAATGATTTGTTTCATATTATTCCAGGATGATATTTTTCTGTTAATCACTATTTTTGGTTTCATCTTATTCCAGATGAAAAAACATGATGGAACCAGAAAAGGTTCCATCACTATTTTTGGTTTCATCTTGTTCCAGATGAAAAAGAATGATGGAACCAGAAAAAGTTCCATCATTTATTTTTGTTTCATTCCAGATGAAAAAAACGATGAAACCAAAAAGGATTCCATCAATTTAGAGATGAAAAAAAACCTGAAGAATGTGACAAACTATGAAACCTATTTTGGTTCCAGTAAATTATAAAAGCCTGCAACTCTGACAAACTTAATCTAAAAATAAAAAAACATGAAAGACCTGGAGCAAATTAAAATTTTAACTGTCTAAAATATAGAAAAATAAAAAAATAAAAATATGTAGATTAAAACATGTAGTAGTCTAAACGAAAAATGAAAATGAAAGTCGATGAATTGTTGTCAAAATGAATACACATCTGCCGCGAAGGGAATGTCCTTCGGTTATGGGCACTCAAAACATAGCATCTACCACAAGTTCTCATCTTCTTATTAGGAACTGAACCTGTATTAGGAATTCTCTTCTTCTTCCTTGGACGACCTGATTGTGATAGAGCATCAGGACCAAGAACAAGAGATTTTGGAGACACAATCGCAGGCTTTTCAACTGTGGGAACAAGATTAATTGGTCTTGCATAGGATTCACGGTAGAACTTTACTGTAAAGTAAAATTCAACATACCTATACGGGTCTTCTTCATTTAGCATGATACAACGGATAACGTGGGCACAAGGAAAACCGTTGATGCGACAGCGGTTGCAAGAACATGTTCTTCTTTCCAAATCGACCTTTTGTGTTAATGTCGAATGAACTTCAAACACATATTGCGACGACTTGGTGACATTGTATTCACGGCTGTGCATATTGTTTTTGTAGAGCTCAATTTCAAATTCTGGACATAAAGTTTCTCGCCACTTCAATAATGTTGCACATTCCTGGGGAAGTACGCATATTTGATTCATAAGCTTCACTCTGATCCCATCAACCATGATGGCTATAGGCTTCTATCTCTATTCAAGGATCCAACTATTTCTTGTAACTTCTGATTTTTGACCTGCAACGAATTCTCCCAATTCTTTGAAAATTTTGTATGTGTATTAGCATACGCACATTTTTCAAACAATTCAAGCACATAATTGTTATAAACCTTACTGGACATCGGCAAGTATGTATTGATATTGTTCTTCATATGCCAATAACACCAACCATGAACATCATCAGGGAATACATCAGGAGTTTGATTAACCAAACCACTACCTCGATCACTCACAAAAGTAAGCTTTTTGCGCAGAGGAGAAAGGACTTGCTTCAAATTCTCCAAAAACCATTTCCAGTTCGCGTCATTCTCCGAAGAAACCACAGCATAATCAAAAGGATAGATTTCTGAAACAGAACATGAAAAAATGTCTCAGCATATAAAAACGATGAACCCAATTTTGGTTTCATCAATAAGGTTTCATCTATTTCAAATAATTTTTTTTGTAAATAGGTTTCGCTGGTTTTCATCTTGGTTTCATCTGTTTGTAGCATGATTTTAGGTTTCATTTGTATAGGATTAAATAACAGACCTATTTATTAACTCAAAAACAAATAGAATGTTTAAGAAACTTACCGTCATTCTCGGTTAGACCTGTTACTGCCATGATATGACCAAGGTATTTGCTCTTCAAATGGGCTGCATCAAGGAATAACAAAGGACGACAATAATTGAATCCACGAATGCATGCTCCGAAACAGATAAACAATCTCTGAATTTTTTTAGTCATATTTTCAACTTCCAAAACAACACGAGATCCAGGATTGGTTTCAGTCAATATGTTGGTATACCATTTCAAGTACATAAATGATTTCTCTTTTTCTCCCCATGTAATATTCAATGCATGCCTCTTCCCTTCATATGCATAATGACGACTAATGTCAAAGCCATACTCTCTTGTAAACTGATTCATAATACCTTTGTCTTCTTCTTTGGATTTTGTTTAATCTCTTCAAGAATCAAGCTACTAATTAGTTTCTTCGACAGATGTGGTCTGTTTACAACTCCACCATAACAAGTATGCTTCTTATTTAACTCCTTGATAATAAAAGGACTACCTTCAACACCATCAATAGAAACGGCATATATATGCCATTCACATTTCTCTTCTTTCTTCTTAGAACAACATGCACCAATCCTCAACTTCTCATTCCTTGTCATCTTAAATGAATACCCAGATATTGTATGATATTTCAACAAATCAGAGCGAATTTGTTGAACACCTCCCGTAAGCACCTGATTGACACCCTGAAAAAGGCCTAACCAAAGCGCAGACTTCAACGGTTCTTTAACTTTATTACGGACATCATAATCAACTAAATTTGTAAGTGCTGCATGCTCGAAAGATATAATTCCTAAATTTCGTGGCTGCTCAAATGGTATGATTCCTGAAATTTATGAACTACAACTAGAGGACTCATCTCTATGCCTTACATGTAACTCAAGAGATGGAGACTTATTAAACAAAGTAAATAAAACAACCGATTGGAGATCAAAATCAGAATTGATAACCTTTTGCTGATCACAAACTATGTGGAAAATTTCTATAGAAAGAACAGAAAATTGACACCAACTTGAACATATACAACCCTTCAAATCACAAACAGATGTTTGTAGACCAATAAGAAAAGATAATGTATCCTCTTTGTGAGATATAACAGCGAGAACATATTCCATAATCTACAGGAAAAAGTATGAAACCAAAAACAGTTTCACTAGATGTGAATATAAACAACAACAAAAAACAAAAATTGAATATTAACATCAACAACATAACAAATTCTAATTCCAATAATCTACAGGAAAAAGTATAAAACAAAAAACAGTTTCACTAGCTGTGAATATAAACAATAACACCAACAACAAAAATTGAATAAGAAACATCAAAAACATAACAGTTTGATTCCAATAATCTACAGGAAAAAGTATGAAACCAAAAACAATTTCACTAGCTGTGAATATAAACAACAACACCAACAACAAAATTTGAATATTAAAATCAACAACGTAAGAAATTCTGATTCCAATAATCTACAAGAAAAAGTATGAAACCAAAAACAATTTCACTGCCTGTGAATATAAACAACAACACCAACAACAAAATTTGAATAAGAACATCATAAACATAACAATTTTGATTCCAATAGATTTGAATAAGAACATCAACAACATAAACATAGAAATCATAAAAACAAATGGATCTGAGTTTCATAATAAACATAAATTCAAAAATTCAACAAACTAAAAAAAATAATCAATTATACCTGAAAGTTGAATTTCAGTTTGCGATGAATGATTGAACTAATACAACATCTTGAGCCGAATGATAATATGATCAAATTGAAAGAATAAACTGTAACTTCAGTTGGAATCTTCAAACCAATATCTAATCTCACTGATGACTGATTCAAAGAACAAAAATAAAAGTTTGATAATCAATAAAAACCAAAATCAATAACTCGAAAATTAAAATACAATCAAAATCATAATAAGAAAACCAAAATAAAGTAAAATCAAAATCAAACTTACCTGATGAATACAACTGAAGTTATAGTTTCTGTTCTTCACTTAAACAGAAACGAAAACGAGTTCGGTTCTTCAAATAATCAATGAATTTTGGAGAAGATTTGTTTCAAATTGAAACCCTAGCCGAATCTAAGATTTTGAGTATGCTGGACAGCAAGACCAAGGGCACAACTTCTGTAACCTTGTATCTTAAATACTGACATACTTAAACAACCTACGATATTATAAAGAAGTTAACAAGATTTGTGACTGCAGTGGAAGACAATACTAAGAGACAGTTTCCATATAGAAAATCTAACTATTTATAATGTTGGACAACAATGGTGTGAATTCAGTAAACTGGTATCTTCAAATTCCAACAAACAAGACAATAATTCAACCTTGTAAAGGAATCAATCAGAAATCTTACCTGTCCAGAAAACTTTATGATATTTAACATATATAACCTAATAAAAAATTCCATGAATCACACAAAACCCTAACCTAATATTAGGGTTTTAAACATAATATTTCAACCTAATTCCTAAAATTAACTAAAAAGGTTGTCAAAATCAACTTTCAAAGCTTAATCTTATCAAAGGGTTTTCACTAAAAAATACATAAACACCAAAAACTCTAACAATACAATAAAAACAACCCCACTAACCAAAAAAAAAAATCAAGAAAAAAAACCCAGCAAAAGTAAAGATCATAGAGAAGAACTTACAGTGAGAAATGACCTCTATGGTAGACTGGTAGTAATAGTAGTAGTTCTGTAGTTGTAGAAGTGAAAAAGTAAGTGAGAAATAGCTTCTGTCTTCTTCTTCTTTCACACACAAAAGTTTAGAAACATGCAAAAAAAAAATTCTTTCTTTCGATCGAGTTACAGACTTACAGTAAGGAGTAGTAACAGACGGATGAGATTGAATCACCCACTATATGATCAACGGTTAACATTATTTGGTTCCTTCGGTCCGGTACAGGTCGGTTCCTAGGTAGAACATGTACCTGGTACCCTGGTGTAATCGGTTCTCTTTTTTTATATCTATACCCTGTACCCTCGGTTCGGTCCGTTTCAGGTTTGGTTCCGTCGGTTCCGGTTCGGTATTCGGTTTCGATCGGTTCCTGTACATCCCTAGTGACACCACTTTACCTTGGAAAAAATTCCGGGCAATTAAAAGGGTAGCTCCGAAAATTAAGCCTTTCTTGTGGAGAACCCTACATAATGGACTTGATATGAATCAAAGAATCGGTAGATTTGTGGAAGGGATTTCAACTGATTGTAGTATGTGCAATATTGCTGAAGAAAACGTCTACCATCTCTTCATTCACTGTAATTTTTCTAAGCGGTCTGGTTTGCATCACCTATTGGTATGAGACTTCAAGGGAATAATCACTTAACTCTTCAGGATCTGGTTGAACAGTGGCTAACTATAAATGACAGTGAGTATTCTTTTGCTATGGGAGCATCACTTTGTTGGGCTATTTGGAAAAGTAAAAACAATAAAGTATTTGAGAATAAGACCCCAAATATACATAGTGTCTTAGGAGTTGCCGAGTACTTGTTTAACCTCTACTGCAACTTCATGGGAACCAATGATGAGACTGAAGTAGATGAGCATTCTCTTCTTATACCTGTTGCAGTTGATATACAAATCTGGACACCTCCTCATCCTCTTACTATAAAAATTAACGTTGATGCCACTTGGAAGAATGGATATTACGCTTGTACAGCTATAACCTGAGATAGTCAAGGCATTTGTCGTGGAACTGATACAAGGGTCGGAAATTGTGATATGTCGGTGGTCGCTGAAACTGATGGATTTCCTTTAGCACTTGAGTTGGATGTTTGGTTGGAATATGACACCATCATAATTGAAGGGGATTGCCAGGTAGTGGTCAGGGTCTTAAATGGGGTTTCTCAGACTTCTCCTTGGAGGATTTGGAATCTCATCGACGTAAGAAGAATAACTACTTGCATCAACACCAAAGCTTTCAGTTTTGCCCCAAAAAGTGCAAACTCAGTTGCACACTCTCTTGCAGCTTATGCTTTATCAAATAACGTCCAAGCTAAATGGACTGCTTCTCAAATTCCCAATCTCTTCCCTGCAGACTCATTGTTTGTCGTTGTAGATACCTAAACATGGGTGAAGTGATAGAACTGAGATTTAGGGTTTTGAGTATAAGTTGCAAGAGATTAAGCACGAACAATCTTCACCCTAACCAATATATTTGTCGTTCAGGGAGGGAAGCAGATAGAAGAAAGAGCGAGAGAGAGAGAAAAATAATTCCTTGTTGTATAAGAATGTTTTGTGATATGTGTTTAGCAGGGTTGATAAATGACCTATTTATATGTGAACTATTTGATCTTAAGTCGGTGAGATTATGATAGAGTGACGTAAGGATCTCTCATTTTGTTATTAGAGGAATAACTAAAGATGAGTTAAGATTATCTCCTGATTCTCGTAACTTTCTTGACCAATTGTTTTATTTAACGATAAAAAATATAACTGGGTATCAACTATAATTGTAAATGCGATAAAAAAATCAATTCACTATGGTCATCAAATATTTTAGGATAAAAATAATAAAGTAAACATTGAAGTGAAGTCGGGGTTTTAATGGGTTGCCGAAGATTAATTTTGAACGACACTCGTCTAAATCAAACAAATGACTGTTCAAGTATTGCTTCAGTTACAATGAATAGGAGCACGGTTGACCTTAGGAAGGGGACAGAGGAATAGAAAGATCTAGAGTATTTCTTAGCAGTAGGTTCAATGCTTTGGGTAGTGTCCTTTGTAACTTGGTATAGTGGCCTATTTATAATATGGAGGTTACACAAATCTCGAAATAGTGGGTGAAGTGGGAAAAGCGAAAGTCATGGAAAATAGTCATGCACATCGTTGCATGGAGGCCGAGATTTACATGCCCATATTTTTGGTTTCACCATCTTTCCCGCTGTGAGAGTATCATTAGATATCAACACGTGTTGACCAAAACTATAGGTGTTATCTTTCTGTGTGTAATTAACTTAACCAATCTTCGTGTTTTGACACGCTAGTATCAGCAATATATCTGATTCCAGTCAAGTAGACTGATAGATTGGCATCTCCTGGTTGAGCGTTAAATCAAGGTAGATCAAGAGTTAGGTGTATATGACCATGGCAATTGTTTAATCTTTGTGTTATATAGAGGACGTGATACTGTTGCTAAGTTTGAAGCCTATCAGACGATTCTGACCTAACAAACCCAATAAATATGCTAGCAGACTTAGCAGGACAAAGTGTCCCATGCCTGATCTGATGAGACCAGTGGATAAGACGAACAAGACTTAGCGAGTCCAACGGTAGACGTGACTAGGTAATCTTGTGAATGCTCGAGATTTATGAGAATCACGAGTGGTCAAGACCTGGTGCGTATTGTCACTCTTGTGTTGGACGAGACTTATAGGTCGTTGAGACCAGTGACAAGCAAAATTATATAGATGTGTTTTCCTCAAAAAAATAAAATTATAAAAAAATAATAATAGAAAAAAATAAGGCCGACAAGCAATACCGGTAGCAAGCAAAGTCAAGGACGACCACATGTGGGCCCTGAGGCAAAATTATTTTTTTCTTACCTGATAGTGGAACACTTTTCCCTCAATAGTGGTCAACTTTAAAAACAACCCTTTGTGACCATCAAAAGTGGAACACTTTCCCTCCTACGTGACTGTCCCATAATCATGAATTTAGACATGAAAAAAAACAACAAGGAACACCAAACAATGGCATTGAAAAGAATGGAAAAGGATTTATGGTTCATGCCAATTGTCAAGAGCAATTCCAACAGGAAAACGTGATCTACATGTATTTTTAGCTGTATAAAACTTATCATTTTTTATTTTATTTTTTTAAAAATCCATTTCCAAGGGAAACTTAAAAGAAAGAATGCGAGGATAATGTGCCGTAGAGTTACTGCTGCTCACTTATAATACAAGGAAGGGAAAGACCACATAGCGATTTACCAACCACAGTTGAAACTCAAGAGTCAAGACCAAACATCAGTCGCGGGTTACAACTTTCAACACAAATACATGAAAATCCAGAATCTTTACAGTACTTCTAACACTTGCAGACCTTTTTATTTGGGAAATCACACTCGACAATCAACCCATTATTACACTCCTGTACTGTTGCTCACTGTAGTGGAGAGTAGAACTGAGGGATGGGAAATGGGCTTCAATTTTAATTTATTTTATTTTTTTACTCCACTTTTACCTCTAGCACACACACACGCCCATGTCGATAAAGGGAGAATAATAATACATAATAATGCACAATTAGCTCGTAGCAGTAGCATGTACACAGTAGAACACATATTTGGACGGTCAGAGTGAAAGCCATCTTGCCGACTAGCGGCGGAAGCTTCTAACTGGGCGGGGTGGGTCGCTCTCTCCATCTTCGAGTTTGACGAGGGTGTAGATGCCTGACCCTGCAAGTGCACCCAATGTAGGTGCTACCATATATACCCAAATGGCTCGGTAGTTACCTGATGCTACCGCTGGACCCAGTGTCCTCACAGGATTCATTGATCCACCACTTGCAGGCCTGCCGACGCAGACAATTGGAAAAGTCGATTAGCGCATTAAATTATTAAATCAGACTTGAAATCATGAGTCATGACTGTTGGATCACTACCTTGAAGTTGAATAACAATATAGTTCATTTAGAGCATCAGCTTTAGAATAAGGGAAAAGACTGCAAGATCTTTACAAGAGAAAAAAAAAAGACTTACCCAGAGATTAGAATATTCAGCATGACGGTTGCTCCGACTGCTATTCCTGCCAGTTCTCCAACCTGAATCAGCAATAAGGGTGCAATAAAATAGGTTTTAATGAATCATAATAAGGAGAAATTGACTACAATATACGAATTGTATTTCCAACACAATTAAATGATTTTCTTTCTTTTGATTCCATTTTTTTTTTTGAAGGAAGAGGTAATCCTCTCAATTTTTTGAATCCATATTAAGATATGGTTGCTTACCGCACGAGTATCAGTTGCAACAGCCGTGACAACAAACATGAGAATAAAGGTGATAATAAACTCAAGAACAAAGGCTTGGCCAAGAGTGTCAGAAGGGATAGTTACACCACCGGACATGTAGGGGTGAAAAACACCCTTGAGGGCAAAAGAGGCACATATCGATGCAGAGACCTGAGCTAATATGTATGCAGGAACTTGGGTCCATGGGAAATGTCGGAATGTTGCGAAAGCGATGGTGAGGGAAGGATTGAAATGTGCCCCTGATATATGACCCGTGGATAATATCAGTACCATAACAGCAAGTCCAGCACAAGCTGCATTCCCTATGAGTGTCTCAGCATGGTCGTACTTCTGGTTTAAAATAGGTCCGGCCGAAGCCGCAAACATTAATATGAAGGTCCCTACGAACTCTGCTCCTAGCTGTACAGCATAAATCAACTTTAGATGCATGCAGTTACTCAAAGTGAATCCGATTTGGGGTTAGACAAATAAACTCAAAAGCGGGGAAAAATGAAAAGAAAATGGGTTCTTGATGATGAATAATTAAAGTAGGAAAACGCTAATTCAGAAAATAAAAAACTCAAATCTATTTTAAAAAAATAATTTTTTTAACTTTTTTTAGATAAAATAAAATAAATAAAAATATTATTTTTTATGGGACGGAAATAACAGATGACCCTCGTAGCAAGGCTGGCCGCTGGCCATGTAATCTTAAACCCCAAAATACTTCGAATATCCACCAGCCTAGTACATGTGTGGAGCTAAATCGGCCAAGTGTTCCCAGGATGGATTTCCTATCATTTGCAAGAATTTTTTATAATAAACTTCCGTAAATTGTTGTAATTTTTTAAGATCAACTACTCTTGCAAAAAAAAAAATTGTCCCACCACATGTACACTTTAACCGGGGCATGAGATCTTATATAAAATAGGCTTCAAAAACGAAAAAGATAATACCATAATTTAATACTATATGTATTTAATTACGTACATGCGTACCTTCCTGGCAAGAGAAACGTCCGGTGTTGCAAAGTCGGTGACGCAGGTATGGCTGGGAGTCCATGATTCAACCGGGAAACACTTGCACCGTGGCATGGACTTCCTCTCCCTTTCGTATGACAACGAGTCAATTCTCAGTGATGACATCAATGGTGTTGGTGTTCCCGGGGTCGCCGGTTGCGTTGGCGAACCGTTCCCAATCATATCAAATTCAGGCATTTTTTTTTCTTCTTAACTATGTAAGAGGATGGATAAGACTTTTTTTTTCCCCTAGTAAAAGAGAGTGGATAAAAGAAAGATCGAACTAATTTACATGATCGAAAGGCTTTTATAGATATATTTCTAAGTAATAGATTGAAACCTCGCCAGTCTAAACACTAACTATTTGATAAATCCTATAATGATAGTTCGATGAATTTAGAGAACCAGACTCTATTTATTTATTTTGATAAAAATTCGAGAGAAAATTAATGGGCAAACAGTTACATACTCGTAAAGCTTTTTTTAAAGGTAGTTTTTAAGGAATAAGAAAGATCGAGTGATCCAGTTTTAATTAACAATTAATTAAAATTCAAGAACTAACGGGAACAAGAAATTAATACCACAAATGAAGAATGCAGCAGAAGACGAAGAGGATGATTAAGATCGAGAAAGAAAGAGATGATGATCACAGCTAGAACAAAGGGTGATGAAGGAGATTACAAACAGAGAGGAGTGGTATATAGTAGTAGTAGTAGTAGGTCGTGAGTAATGAGAATGAGATGATTTCTTTTATATACGACTGTGAGAGAGACAGAGAGATCTGAAAGAAATTAAACAAAAGTGGAGGTCAATGCTTGCTTGGTGCCTTTCTGTATCTATCAAAACCACCGGTTAAACAAATCGATCATGAGTTATAATACCTTGCTCATTATTCATAATAATTAAAGTTTATATTCACTTTAAAAAAAAAGTATAAGGAGAACCACCACCCGAATAATACAGACTAGATTATTGATTAAGGAGAAAGAGAGAGTGAGATCAAAATTAAACTTTTAATCGATGAAATGAGTACTTTACTGATGAATTATATTTGTGTTAAGAGAATAGTAGAGTAAAGTATAATTTGTTTGTCAGTTGATGTTTTATATTTATATGCACGTCACTGAATAATATACAACTGTGCCACTATTTTTGTTAATTCTCGTCTTTCCTAGTGTTGCCTTACGCTATTAGGCGAGGTCGTAAGCACCCATATTAAATGGGTTAGTTTGTCCAGTTAAGTGATTGGATAAACAGGATTTATCATTATGCAAAAAGTTTTATGAGATGAGAATTATGTCGAGCGATATAGTGTTTATCGTCAATGAGTGTTGGTCGCTGATGATAAACACTATATCGGTCGACATAGTTCCCATTTTTCACGACCGATTCTCTACCGTCTATAAATAGCAAGTCTTTCCTTCATAATCTTACATCCTCCTTCACAATTTTACATCTAGAGTAAAAAATAATTACTGTAAAAAAAATTCTGCCACAATGAGTTTCGTAAGAAATAAAAGAAACAGAAAAGGTCAACCAACAGGCGACCCAAATAGTGGACTAAACTGAAATCATGATAGAGATGAGGGGTTCCAACAGGTTAAACAGCTTGCGGACACTGGTGTAGTGGAAGATCATATATCAAGCCATCAAGAGAGAACTCGGTATACCTAGATAAGAGGTGGGTTAACTGAATTTAGTATCGTGTACGAATGGCTCCCTGAGGCAGTTAAAGAAAGAGTCTGCAGATATCTGTGGTATCGTTTACATTTGTTAAACCATAAGAACCATATGAATGTTGTTGTTCAAGTAATATTAGAACGTTGGTTTGAAGACTACAAATACGTTCTATTTCAAGGATTTCGAATGTGGTAAGTTGTTTGTTCTCTAATTAATATTATTGCATTTTTATTTTTAGTTTTATATATGCGAACTTTAGATTATGCAAACATTAGGTTGATGCAAACTTTAGGATTTAGAGCCGAAAATTAATTTCAAAATGTTGTTTGTAGGAGTTGCGCCGTTAGATATTTATATGTTGACGGGAATAATCTGCGAGGGAAATATGGTTCCATATGACCAACAAAAGTGATAAGGACAAAATAGATGGAAACAACGCCTTGTATTGTACAGTGAGGATGAGGAGGGAAATGATATGAACAAAGATATCCAAGCTAGTGGAATCAGAGTCTCTGGGTTGAAAGCTTTTTTAAAACGCTATGCAGAGAAAGTGAAAGACCATTCTGAAGAAGAAAAAGTTGAACACTATGTTGAGCTCAAAAGAGTGACTGTGTTATACGTGATAGGACAATGTCTTTTTCCAAATTCTAGCTCAGTGACACCTATTGGTTTTCTCGAAGCGCTTGAGGACTTAGAGTTAGCTTTAGGGTATGACTGGGGGTCTGCACTGTTATCTTCAATCTACATCGGCCTTGGGAATTGTGCGGGTGCCGAACCAAGTTTTAATTGTTTTTGGGGAATCTTGGATGTGAATAGCTAATTACTTTATAATTTTCTTATAAAATTATAAATGTTACATTTACTAACTAATTAAATTTCCCAATGTTTTTATATTATTGATGGTATACTTATTTCCGTGTTGGTGAACCTGCTCTTATACAACAAGCCGTTGTTTTTCTAGTTATAGAGAAATACTGGTCTGACAATTGGTTCCCACTTGAGTCAGATGACGGTCAACACTCTGGGGTTAATAGGATTTAACAAACAATTAGAACAAGGAAAAACTTTATTCCTATGTCGTATCTGGATCATCCAGAGTACAATACTCAAGATGTTCAAAGGATGTTAGTTTACGTCGATCGGTGTTTTACAGTGATGAATTCGGGAAAGGTGTTTGGTACTTTGGGGAAAGAATCCTTCTACAGCTTCAGGGAGAACAATAAATGCTATCAACCCACTTCCAAGCGGGGAGATTTCCTTAGCGGATTACCGTTTGTTGTTGCGAACTACTCAAGAATGGATTTATGCTAATGAATTGGTCGAGGGCCCTGTCGACGATCATGATTATATCAGTTGGTTCGACAGATTAGCAAACCTAACATTCAAATGGAGCCGCAACATGTGAGAGTTATAGATGTGACAACTCTAGGTAGATTGCCACTTGATTCCGCGTTTCTTCCATCCCAACCTCTACCAGCTTCTTTGTCAGCTACCTTTGTTTATCCCAGTTGTCAGGGAGGTTCATCTTCTTCGTCAGCTATGCTACCGTTTGACTGGGAGGTGCCGAGTATCAATCTACAAGGGGAGCGTATAAGTGTTCCAGTGATTTCTCAAGCTATAGATCAGACGTATTTGTATTGGGGGGGGGGGGGTACAAATGATAGAACAACAGATGAGAGAAAGGTTGAACAATTATGATTGGAAATGGAGACACATTACATGGGGATCCTGGAAAAAATGAAAAACACATTGAGTCTTGATATTCCAGAGGGATCCATTCCAGTTCAAGCAAGTCATCAGAATGAACGAAGTCAACGAAGTCGAGAAAGTAATAGAAGCAGACTCAGTCGTAGAAGCAGTCAAAGAAATGTTGCCACAGCTGCCACACCAGAGGAAAATGTGCAAGAAACTTATATGACACCTGAATTCGGAGGAATGGATTTGACGACTCCAGGGGGTAATCAATTATTTGCGAATCTGTATACCCCGATTCCAAGAATAGGAGGATTCACAGGGTATACCCCGGTTCGAGACGTTGGAGCATCCACTTCTCAGCTTCCTTCAGTTCCTTACCATGGTTATGGTGATGAAACTCAACCTCCTGACGCTACTCAACCTTTTATAGCAGTCATGTTAGCACAAGGAAACTATCCCGAATATGAAAGCTGGGTCTTTGGTCAACCAGGACATCAACCATGAAATAATATATAATTTTAATTTTATGTTTTAATTGAATCAAAAATATGTAATTTTGATTTTATGTATTGCATCAGAAACTAGTCTATTTTAATTAAATTATTAATGAATTGAGTTAATTTGATTGAACAATTTGATTGTAAGTTTAACTAATAATTTGATTCAGTTAACTGAAACACTAATCTCATTACACAAATCTCCATTACATTAATTTACTACTATATTACGCTCTTTTACAAGATATAAACTAGGGCAGTGAAAACTTAAACACTTCAGTAAAAATCTTTGACAATTTGGGGCCTTCTGTTTATCTTCATTTGACATATCTTCTATCCATTGCGCTCCTAAGAAGATTTTCCCTTATTTTTGTGAGAAGTACTACTAACTTTCAAATTTTCTTTATCCTTATTTTTCTTGCGTTGAACTTTTCTTTTTCTTTTCGGTGCGACTTGGTTAACATCTAAAACCTGAAGACTCTTTTTTTTCATCCTCTATTTTCTTATAATCTTGACATATCTTACTAACTGCGGCTTCAAAAATGACTCCATAAAAACCTAGTTGTGTTTCCAAATCAAGATTTGCAATTTGTGCCATTTGGTAAAGTACAAAAATAAAGAAAAAAGTATGAAAATTTTTATGTAAAAATTTCGGTGTAAAAATTTGATTTGAAAATGGTGAATTTATAGGCGGGACAGAGTTAGCCGTTGGCGACATAGTCTTTGCCGAGCGACAAACACTTGGCCGCCAGCGACGAAGACTAAGTCCCCAACGACTTACTCTTTGTCGAGCGATCAAGTCTTTATCGCTCGACGAAGACTATGTCACGCAGTGCAAATCCTCAAATCAGAGTATTTGAGAGGTCATTTTGATCATTTGAGAGGTGCATAGTGGCTCATTTTGATCAAATTTGATCATTTGAGAGGTGCATAGGAATTGGTCTTAGAATGTTTCTTGTGGATTTTACCAAGCTCTTCCCAATTGTCAATCCACGTCAGTTTGGGAAGCTACTAACCACATTGGATATTTTCTATTAGGCCAAGCACTATGGTAGTTATTTTGTTTTGTTATTGTTTAAATATAGCGATAGACAACTACTAGGGGGATCGTTTGGCTTAAATTTACCTTAAAGCTTTGGCTTCGCTAAAAGGTTACTTGTATCTGATCCTAGCTCTAGCCAAGCGATAATGACGGATACCCAGAATCCGTAAAAAAAAAAAAACTTTATCAGATACCTGGAATCCGTCTCATAGGTGGGACGGATCCCAGGAATCCATCATCATATTCAGAATCCGTCACTGTGGTTTTATTTGTTGGACATTTTTTTCCTTCCCCTCTCTCACACCCGATTTTGGCCATCCATTACTATTAAAAAAATAAAATAAAATAAAATAAAAAAAATAACGACTCTATGTTCTCCACCCTCGGATCCCAACAGATATATTTTTAGATTTTTGAGAAAATTTCTCTCTATATAGCAACCTCTTTTTCTTCTCAAATCACACCAAATCAATTTCTTTCAACTTGATTTCCTACTCAAATACCCTCAAATAATCTTCTCAAAAGTTTTTTTCTCTTCCATTTTCTTCTCCATCTCTTTTGTAGACAAAAATATCGCTGGGAAAAGGGTCGAGAAAGAAATACTCTTCTGTAGAAGACATGCATCTTGTTACTGCGTTTTGTAGTCTAAAGAAAGAAGGAACTTACTTTTTTGATATGGGTTTGTTTTGGGAGAACTTTTTGGAAAATTTGTACACGGTTCTGGTGGAAATCCTCGCAAACGTACTGTTACTGGAATTCGAAGTAGATTTAGCATTATCAAGGTTGAAGTGGGTCATATTTCGGAATGTCTTGCTAATGTTAACACAAATCATCCGGACTTGGATGAAATTAACCGGGTAAGTTATCTAAACTAGTTTCGGAAAATTATTTGAATTTGTTTTTTTCTGTATGTTTTTTTCCTACTAACTTATGCATCATTTACATTAATACAAGGTATAATGGCAAAAACTCAATATTACAATGAAACCAACAAAAGTTTCAGTCACGATTTAGAATATCAAATGATGAAAGACATTTCAAATGAAACAGAAGATCAAAATCAAGACGCGGATATGGAAGAAGATACTGGTATTTATAATTTGGCTTCCCGATACCCTAATACCCAAAATCTTTTTTCAAGAAAATCCCCCCAAAATCCATCATCAAGCCAATTTTATCAAAAACATTTTAGAAATCAATTTCCAATCTCGTCTAACGTTCGTTATGGCATCCCTATTCCAGAAGGAACTCCACTTATTACCAAGAAATTTACAGATAAAAGCAAGTCAAAGTCTCAACTTAAAAAGACGGTATCCAACAAAAGGGTCTTTCATTCAAGAACATCTCCTACACCATCATCACAAGAATCACTCATGAGCGAGGCAGGTTCTAATTTATTGAATATTTTAAAGAAACACGAATAGCGAACGAACCTCATCAACAACAACAATAACAAGTTTTTCTAAATTTGATATCAACACAACAAGAACAAGTTCATCTCAACAAAGAAATGGAGGAAATGAGCATAATAGAAAAGGACCTCTCCATGTTAGCCCCAAATGAAAGATTATATTATGAATTTAAAAAGGAAGAAATTTTACGAAAGATGCAGGCACGCTGAGTTCCTCCACCACCACCAGAAAATCAACACTACTACCCAGACTTTCTTCCTGGACATTGACAAATTAACCTCCTCGTTATGAAATTATTATGTATACTAATTATAAGATGTTGAGGTTATATTTTAATTATTAAATAGGTTAGAGTGTAATGTTTTAATTTAAGTTATTTCGTAGTTTAGTTTATGTTTTTTAATTCATGTTCACTATATTACTCAAGTTCCAATAATTTTAATTTATTTTATCTTATCCTAGAATTCAATTTCAAATTTATGTACATCTCATTGAATCCTATAACACAATGGCTCTCCAAAGACCATTTTCTAATGGCTACTTTTAAAAAAAATCTTCTAAATTGAACAAGCTCTCCACCAAACAACACACACCAACTTTTAACCAACTTTTAAAGAGTACATAAAACAAAGATGTTACATTCAAATCTTCATTCATCAGGATTTTATTGGGTGTAATATTGTTCTTCAAGAGTTCATAGCATTTATCATACGCAAATGCTTTTCCCATCTCTTCAACATATTCTAAGTCAAATGTGGTTTTCTGCAAATATCAACTATAAATAAGTTAGCTATGTTTACTGTAAACGAAAGACTCAGTGCTTGGAAGTAATGTTCAGATACTCACTCGTTTCTTCATACGCCATCCTAGGATTTTGTATGTTAACTTCATCCTGAATCACGATAAATATTTTCACCTTCATGTTGATAATATCGAATCGATTTTGAAGATTTTTCTTTGTTCTTGCCTTTTCATTACCCGTTAGTTCAACAAAGGTATCGAATACATTGACCCAAAAACGGTTGTGTGGTTAATTTGTATTATCCGGATCATCTCTAACGCATATCCAGGCTTGAACAAGTCTAACATCTTCTTCATTGGTGAATCGCTGCATATTTTTTTCGTGAATAATAAAATACAATGTTTGGACAATTTCATTTGGAGAAGAGATCCATTATATAAAGAAATAAACAAAGTATTTTGAATTCAAAAACTATCCGTTAAACAGTAAAATTTGTCGTTATTTAAAAAACTAGTTGTTACTCTAAAATTACTGTAAAAACGTTAGATAATTTAAAAAGCTAAAATAAGAAATTTACAAATATATTAATCTAAAGTCCATGAGCCCAACCTTTATATTGTCCCAAAAAAGGATCATAATCCAAAGAAAAAGAAGATGATGGGTGGCTGGGTGTCCTTCTTGTTGTACATAACCATGCTCTTGATATGTTATCCTGCTTTGAGGGGGATATTGAGACTCCTATCGAGGATGGTAGTGATGCTCGTCTTGATTGTCTAGTACAAAAAAAATAAGACAATCCTTCTGAATCACGATCAACACTACTTTGGCTTTGAGTCCATGACGACCCACCCTGATAAGGTCCTTGATAGTGGTATGACACGAGGTATATAGGATATCAAGTCTGCTCTGGAATGAAATTGATTTTTTTGCAAGTATCTTGTATAGTCGACCGATAGGCGATTCATAGCGGCAATTTGATGGTCCCTTTCCTTACTATATCGAAACCATATTTCCTGCAAACACAAAAAAATATTAATTTCACTTTTGCCAACAAACATCGTTATAAAGATATCATGAAAGTATTAATAAGACAACTGATACTCATAGAGGTACCCTAGTTGAAATTATAACTGGGTCTAGAGACTAAACTTATGTACTCATGCCCAATGAGTGATGGTTTTGTAGTAGTGGTAAGAAAAGTTATCGTTCGCTCGAACTTGTGAAAACTGATTTTAGATTTTAATAAACTAATTTTTAAACTAAAAATATGCACAAAAGATAAAGATAATATTCATAAATACTGAGGTTACGAATTTCACCATTAACCAATTAAAGTGATTCAAACTAATTAATATTCATGCAATTCTTGCATTTAATTTTGATTCTAAAATATTGCAACAAGTAGATTTTCAAAATAACAATTGTATAACAAAAACATGGAACATCTAAAACCTAGGTCAAGCATGTACCATCCAACGAAATCACAATTTCTTAACAAAAATCATTAAATCAATTTTTAATCAAGGCAAATAATCATAATTTTTTTTGTAAAAATCAATTAAAATAGAAATATACCACTTTTCTTGGAACAATGGCTTCGTCCATCACCTCAGCAAAGGGGTTTAGCTCCTCATGTTGAAAACACTCTCAAAATACTCATTCATTGCTCAAAAAAGTGTTTAATTACAAATGGTGAAAAAGAGTGAAAATAATGAAAACAATGAGTTTCCAACGTTTATAAACGTTACAGACTCACGGTTACAATGGGATAATTGTTTCCTGAAGATAAATGTTGCAAATGAAGATATCCATTGCAAAGGTAAAAACTTTAGCAACAAAATCTTCAAAATTTTCGCCACGGAAACTTCAACCCTATGGCAACGTTTTCTTCATTATGATCATGAGCAGATTTTTCTGGAATTTTGATTTTTGCGCTATGGCCTCTCCAGACCCCCCCCCCCCCCCCTTCTCTTCGACCCCTTTGTATACTACAACACCATATCTCTTCAATAACTCCCTCAAATCTTCTCTTTCATTTAAAAATTCTCTCCATCATATTCTCGGCACATCGTGAATTATTTTCTTCCATTCTCAATATGTGTTGCGCTAGATATCTCGTTGATGATTGATTTTCTCATAGTTGTTGTCGAGTTAGAATTTTGAGAAGAAAATGAAACGACATCTTAAATATCACCGAGACTTATTCCTTCTTCCCTATTTAATTTCCGCAACAAAATATTCGCAGAGATTTGATTTTATCACATGTAAGCATCTTGTTGATATGGCAAGAAGATAATCCTGCCTTAAACTCTTACAAATCTCTACTTAATGGCTCGTAACAATCTTTCACATCTACACAGATAAAAAACATACTTTCCCGCCAAGTTTGTTTATTTGAATTTCAAAAGTGAAGGGGGTGCCCCAATCCAAAGTACATGTGCCTTTAACAATTCTTGAGGTGGGTGCCTTTAACACTTTTTAAGCCAGTTTTCTCCACAAGTATTATTCTTCGAAAATACCTATAAATACAATAAAATAATAAAAAATTTGAGTAATAGCAATATAAAGATGAGCTCAAATAAGACATAAAATTGTGTCTATCAAATACCCCAAAACTTATTATTTCCTAGTCCTCGAGCAAATCTAATCAAGAAAATGAAAATCCTAACTCACTTTCGCAGGCATCGCGATTGCATTTAGTGTGTGCAATAAGCCTTTAAACCCCTAGGTGTCCCTAGTGGACGAGTTTTGTCTCGTGAGGGTTTACAAGAGATATACTCACAAAACCTTTACTCCAAACCCTAGCCACCTGTGAACGATTGAGGGTAAACACTAAACAAGCTATTTAATTGGCATACTAAATTCTTCGGCTATGAGAATCATTACCCTCTATGAGACCAATTGCTGCACACGAGTTTTCACTCAGTGTACTAAAATTCATACAATAATTCAAAACTCTACTTAGATAGTCGTTCAACCACGATACCCAGAATCTATCAAAGTACAATCACATGAAAAGATTTAGAAGATGGATGTGGAAAAAATGAAGTCCGTGCATGTTAACTAAGGTGAATTGTGTTTCCCATATCTGTCTGAAGGTCACTGCCAGGATGAACCCTAATGGATTGAGATATGCTCCCACTGATCTTAATCCTTATACTAATATCGACTCAACTAGTATATACAAGGGCCCCAACGGTCGATTTATTGAAAATAAAACAATTATCTTTATACTGAAAACATGTAGATCTTTTGAATCTAAGCGCATGGTCCTTTTCAACAGATTACATGATAGTTCCCATGGATCCTGCATTCCACGCTTGCTTAGGAGACGGAGACAAGGAGAACACACACATATTGCTATCAAAGTGTCAATACTTTTTTTTTTTTGAATAGTGCTCTAAATAATACAATAATGGGGCTTGATCTCAAACACTCAACTTCATCCTGACAGCGATAACAATTCGATATTGGTGCCCCACCAAATCACTTAGAGAAACACAAAAATTGCAAAAATAAAAACAGAAGGTGATATGGTCAAGATAGACTCCGAGATATGGTGACAACTATCATGTTAATTCTTACACTTAAGCTACGCATCCTTTTATGAATAGACCATTTAACTAGGCACACCAATTCCTATAGAAAAAGAGCTAAGTTTTCATCTACTTAGAATGGTTAGTGTCATCCTGAATTGTTCACAAGTTTTTAGACTTCGGAGTTTCATGTTTCACTAAAAGTTTCTCCCTTACCCCCGAACTTAAATCTAACATTGTCCTCAATGTTCTAAAGGTGAATTATTAAAAACGTGAACAAGGAGAAACTGTTACCAATCGATGGAAAGGAGTTAAGGAAAGATATTACCGTGTCGCATGAGCATGGGTTACCTCCCAAGAAGTGCTAAGTTTAAAGTCTTCAGCCAGACTAAGAAAGAATTAGTCACCTCATAAAATCATATAGCAATAGCCGGAACAACTGTGGGTCATCTGAATAAAATAATGCTATCCAAAATAGAAGGAAACTGCAGCAGGCCCAGAAAGTGAACAACTATCCCTATCTAGTGTCTTGTTTAAGAAAACTACATCTAGTTGAGGTTCAGGTTCAGGCTCTATTAAAGGGTCTAGATAAAATATTTTCATAGGCTGGATTTACTCATTGGCAATATCAGGAGAGTTAGTTTGTAGAGTCTGGAAGAACTCAACTAAAAACTGAGAAGCACATAATAATAACCTGAATAATTGTGGATCCTGAAAGTCAATCAGATTTGACCCACACAGTTGAGTACTCTGAAAATGGTGGTCATTCTTAAGCAAATGTGCCAATTCTAATCTCCTAAAGTAATTAGGCTTAGTCTCAAAACTTAATAACTGACACATTTGAAATTCAAACGTTCCCACAATTGGAAGAAATTTTTCTGGTGGGAAAACAAAGTCAATCTTGGTATTATTGCCTAAGTGAACCTTATCGACCAGAGGATGGGTTTCTAACAACAGAACTTCTTTCTGGACATGATTAGGTTCGGGAAACAGTTCTTGAAGATAGTCTCTTAATATGGTAGAGATACAAACATCAAGTCCCAAGTGAGGGACTTTTAAAAGAGTTAAAGGTAAAGCACATGGAGAATGATAAGCACCCCCAAACTTAGAATTTTGGGTGTCTCTACATAGACTAGTCAAAATTTCCCTAATTTTTAGATCATCAGATTCCTGAAAATGGTCAATTGCTTCTCTAAGTTATAATCAGGTGGTGCATTCTCACTCCCATTTAAGATTTCTATGAGTTTATCTTCTTCGTTTGAGACTATTGTTCCTGAATCGTTGGACTCTAAAACACTAGTCTTGGAATAGACTCGTTCCTCTAAACCATCATCGTCTTCATAATAATAAGGAAATATTTCACCGTCTATAACAATGGTATCTCTAGTTAAATCCCTTTCATCTTGAATAGGTGAATAATCATTAATATTATTAGGATCGGAACTAGAGACATCATTATTATCGTGAAGCTCAATTGTTGTGAAAATTTCATCATCATTATGACTACGGATTTCAATTTCCTCATCAAAAGTATCCTCATCATCATAATAATATGAAGATGATTGAACCTTATCTAAATAAATAGTGTCTTCTATTTTAACCTCCTCCTCTAAATTAGGTAAATATTCATCATTATTATCAAGGGTAAAAGTGGAAACACTGTATTGGCAATTAAGATTATTTTGAGCAATTCTTTCTTTCGTCTTTAACACAAACCTATCTGTATTCTCAGCTAACTGCTTGAGGGATTCTTCTAGAGAAAGAGTTGGACTACTAATCGTTCCTCTCACACTTAATGCAAACCTATTTGTTATCTCATATATCTTTTTGAGTGATTTTTCTAGAGGCGTAATAGGTTCGTGATGAGTACTAGATTGCAACTGCTTTAAGGCATCCCTACAAGACAAAGAACTCGAATTTTGCTCATTTTCATGTTCATAAGACGGGTGTATGTATGAATAGTAATTGGGATTACTGATGTAATTTTAGAAAGTGGTAAATAAAGGTTCGTTACTCGAACTTGTGAAGGTAATGATTTTAGAAAATATTGGACTTAACCTAAACTAATAAAAATCAGGAAAATACACTAGAGATGATTTTTAGAAAATATGGAAAATACCAGGAATCAGGAATCAGGTAATTCTAACAATCTATGTGATTAATCATGTAATTCTTTTTAACAATTTAATTCAAGTTTGCCAAAAATATGTTTCCTAAAAGAATAATTGTAAATCCTAAGCATGGGACATCAAGAGTAATTAACTAAGCATGACCCATCAAAAGAGAACACAACTATTTAATAAAAACCATTTTTTTCTAATTTAAATCCATGCAAATAATAATAAAAGAATTATAAATAATTATTAGAAAATAATTAAATCACATAAAATTGAGAAAAATACCTTATCCATCATCCCAGTAAATAAACTTAGCCCATGGAGAAGAAAACTTGCTCAAAAGATCTTTTCATTGCTCAAAAAGTTGATTACAAGGTGAAATAATAGTGCAACAGCTGAACAGATACGTTTATAAGTGTTACAGAATAGGGTTCAGCCGTTACAGAAGTGTTTCTAAGCAACAAAGGTTTAAAAGGATAGGCAACAGAAGCAGTTTGAATCAGCAACAGTTATAAGTGTGGCTGAGTCGTCTTCTCAGACGGTGGTAGATAAAGAACACGCCGGCCGGAGCAGCAGCAGGTGGCCGGCGATGACCGGAAATGGCCGGAAACTTACTGTTTCGATTTCTAGGCTTTTCTGTTTGATTTCTTCGGCTTCTCTTCATATATATAGGGTGTAGGAACCCTAGGGAGAGTTCTAAACCTAATAGAACTCTCTAGAACAGCCCACAAATCCCATTCCTAATCGAAATCAAATTCCGGCCATGTTCATGATTTTTCAACTGATTTCACGGGATCTTTTTGTTGTTTCTCGATTGTTCTAACTTGTGTGAGTTATCTACTAACATTTGGAACAATCTGGAAGCAAAAGAAACCAAATTTTACGTTGGATTTGTGCTGCCAGTGAGAACAGACGAGTCCGATGAGTTGACCCGGTGACGGCCCGATCCAGCTTGCTGGGCTGACCCGCTGGGTTGACCCGATGGGTTGACCCGATCCAGGGGTGCCCCAATCCAAAGTGTGGGTGCTTTGATCCATTTTCCCGGGTGCCTTGAACACTTTTTGAGCCAATTTTTCCACAAATCTTTATTCTTCTAATGTACCTACAAAAGCATAAAAACACGTAATAGACACACAATCGAATACTAACTCACTAGAAATTAAGGTGTAATTTAGACACTAAAATGTGTCTATCAATTACCTTGGTATGAGAAATAACTTTCAAAAGGTTGGTGATGGTCCCGAATACTATCCACACCATGGTGATAGTACGGATAATGTCTATTTTGAAATTCACAATAATTTACAAAAATAAACTCTAAAAATAAATCCTACCAGAAGAGGTTCTAAACAAACACAAACAAAGCCGACTCAACCAAATCAAACCTACTGAATTTAGCAAACAAAAAGCATGATGGATCCACTTAGATTGTTTCTAGACCAGCTTTTATTCTTCCAAAAGGCAACTAGTTACAGTTTTAGCAAATCTCTTAGAACGATCCGAATTAGATTAAGTCGAATAGAAGTAGGATAAGCTCTAAGGAGCTTTGATAACCCTTCCTCTTTGGAAACTTTTCCTTGGGTTACAAGGCGGCTCTAATCAACTTAAAATAATCTTCCTGAACTTTAAGTTAGGCTAACAAAGTAACCAATATGTCCTTTTGAATGATTTTCCAATAAGCTCGTTACCCTATAGGTCTCTTTCTAGTCAAATTTTAGACTTAGGTTCGCGTTAGGTAACGTGTTCCTAAGACGGGCAAGAAGGAAACGATGATGAAATCCGAGTCCTTATCTTATATGGCCAGTCCTTGCCCTTTACTAGAAAATAAATCGTATTCAAGTCCTCAACATATATGCATTACGAAGGAATACAGAAAACCCACTGACAGGGGATTCATGGGTTGATCGAGTCTTACCTCCCGTACCAAACGGGGGATGAATCGATTGTAGTCGACTCGGGCCACCAACTCCTGTGTTAGTGTATGAAACCGAGGGGCCGAGACAATATCGTAATTGTCGTCCTTCCCTGTTGCAGTTTATATTTAAATACCCTTCCGTAGGTTTTAAAAATTAATAATAAAGTTCAAAAGTTCAAATTCCAAAGTCCAAAAATAAGAAAAAAATAAATAAAAATACCTAAAATAATTACAGAAATAATAAGAATTCCTAATACAATTTTCTAAAAATAAAAATAAAAACCCTAAAAAAAATATTAAAAAAATTAAGCAAAAAAAAATCTTGTCTTTTTTTTCCGTTCTTTTCGATTTTTCTATGACTCCAAGTCTTTAATCAATCAATATAATTTTTGGCTCCAATTTCTTTTTGATCCAAAACCTGTAATACAAAGAAAAATACCAAAAAACGTAAAATAGAACAAATAAAATTAAAAATAAAAATCTAATTAAACTAATTAACCTAAAAAAAATCTAAAAACAACTCTAAGATCAAGTCTACGTCGGCGGCGTCAAAATTTGATGGTTTTGTAGTAGTGGTAAAAAAAGTTGAAGTTCGCTCGAACTTGTGAAAACTGATTTTAGATTTTAATAAACTAATTTTTAAACTAAAAATATGCACAAAAGATAAAGATAATATTCACAAATACTGAGGTTACGGATTTCACCATCACCTCAGCAAAGGGGTTTAGCTCCTCATGTTGAAAACACTCTCAAAATACTCATTCATTGCTCAATAAGGTGTTTACAAATGGTGAAAAATAGTGAAAATAATGAAAACAGTGAGTTTGCAACATTTATAAACGTTACAGACTCACTGTTACAAAGGGATAACTGTTTCCTGAAGATAAACGTTGCAAATGAAGATATCCATTGCAAAGCTAAAAACTTTAGCAACAAAATCTTCAACCTTTTCGCCACGGAAACTTCAACCCTATGGCAATGTTTTCTTCATCATGATCATGAGCAGATTTTTCTGGAATTTTGATTTTTGCGCTCTGGCCTCTCCAGACCCCCCCGAAATCTCTTCTCTTCGACCCCTTTATATACTACAACACCATATCTCTTCAATAACTCCCTCAAATCTTCTCTTTCATTTAAAAATTATCTCCATCATATTCTCAGCACATCGGGAATTATTTTCTTCCATTCTCAATATGTGTTGCGCTGGATATCTCGCTGATGATTGATTTTCTCATAGTTGTTGCTCGAGTTAGCAAAGAATTTTGAGAAGAAAATGAAACAACATCTTAAATATCACCGACACTTATTCCTTCTTCCCTGTTTAATTTCCGCAACATAATATTCGCAGAGATATGATTTTATCACATGTAAGCATCTTGTTGATATGACAAGAAGATAATCCTGCCTTAAACTCTTACAAATCTCTTCTTAATAGCTCGTAATAATCTTTTACAGCTACACATATAAGAAACATACTTTCCCACCAAGTTTGTTTATTTGAATTTCAAAAGTGAAGGGGGTTCCCTAATCCAAAGTACAGGTGCCTTTAACACTTTTCAGGTGCCTTTAACGCTTTTAAGCCAATTTTCTCCACAAGTATTATTCTTCGAAAATACCTATAAATACAATAAAATAATAGAAAATTTGAGTAGTAGCAATATAAAGATGAGCTTAAATAAGACACAAAATTGTGTCTATCAATGAGTCTATTTTTCGCCCTGGAAGATACGTTGGAAACTCTAAGGTAGGGATGTTCTACCTTTGGGAATAAATGATGTTTTGTAGGCACCAACTCTTGTGTATATTTAGATTTCCTTTCTCTGGGGCTGACAAAGAAAAACATTAGGATCTTGCGAAGAATACACATCTTTGTTTCCTTGATGTTCAATCATCGAGGAGTAGCTTTCGACAAAGTTTCGGCTCCAAAATTCGGAGTAATGGATATGATGGACCTCATCATACTTTAATGGACCAAGACCATTGTTGGCATACAAGTAGTCATTATTAATGTCTATTGTGATGTCAGGTGGATTTACTGGTACTACACATATTCCACATACTTGTCTAAGACACCGTTTTCCTAAGTACAGGGAGGAATTGCCAAATGGATCATAAAACACTTTATGACCTTCGAAAATTTGTTTTGTATATGTCATCTCTTCATTAAGTCGTCATCGACTTTCCGACCATGACTCCCATGTTATCGCTGAGATTGGGTAATTTTCTATTTGGATACGAACCATTGAAATGGAATTCCTACCTGTATCTCTTTGTTGACCTCTTCCTCTCATTCTTTATGTGTTATCATAAAGACGAACAGTCGTCCATGGATCATAATCTTTTGCTGCCAATTGAATAATGTTGGGATATAGACATCGGAAATACACTTAAAACCAAGGCTGCAAAACCAAAAACATATAAAAAAAGATTGTTGACAACTAAAAAGATTATTGAGAGCACAACAACAAAAAATTAAGAGTGGGTATGAATATGTTTACCATTAATAGATACCAAAAGAAATCGAGACCACCCTTCTCATGCGTTACTCCGTTACTCAAACTCCGGAACATACGACCATAAAGTGTTGAACCCTAAGCGTAAGTGTAGAATATATTGATATTGTTTATAGACAAGTGGTAAAAAGGTATTCGTTCACTCGGATTTGTGAAGATTGAATTT
Organism: Papaver californicum; assembly: GCA_023531435.1. Lineage (NCBI taxonomy): Eukaryota > Viridiplantae > Streptophyta > Magnoliopsida > Ranunculales > Papaveraceae > Papaver > Papaver californicum. The sequence goes on along the minus strand of JAJJMC010015296.1, from coordinate 9,222,486 downwards.
TGGACCTAATTTTAAGTCTAAACTAGGAAAAGAATAAAAGTTGATAATAATATTGAAAAATAATGGGACTCATGATTCTACCATTAATTATATCAAGTGATAACTATTGATTCTTGACAATTCTAACCAATATTATTGACTCTATTCCTTTTCCAAAAGTAGATTTTCAAAAAATTAATTGAAAATCATAAGCATGGCGCATCAAAAGCTCTAAGTCTAAGCATACACCATCAAACAAAATCACAACTAATTAGTAAAAATCATAAATCAATTAAAATTAATGAAAAAATTTATAGATAATCAAATATAGTTACTAATTAATTGTGAAAAATGGCTTCCTCCATTGTCCCAGTGATGGAGTTTAGCTCATCATGCTCAAAACACTCTCAAAAGATGAATAAATAGCTAAAAATTGTTTAAAAATAAGAAAAGGAGAGAAACTGACACAGAAACTGTAACGTTTATAATTGTTGTGAAAAAGAATCAAAGAGATACATATATAAGCGTTTCTATTTCTGTCGCTGAAAGAATAAATTCTTTAATGACTTTACGACTGCTTAAGAGTAACTTATTACTGAAACTGTTGTTGGTACTATTTATGAAATCCTTGCTAAAGCTGTTGAATACAAAGGAATTTGTAACGGGTTTACACGACAGTTATATCCCTATTGCAACGGTTTCGTCATCTTCTTCCTTTTCTCGCCTGTGTTGCAACAAACTTTTCTGAATTTTTTTCTTCTCTCATTTCTGGCCAAGCCAGCCTTCCCCATCTTCTCTCGACTCCCTATTTATAATATAGCAACCCAGCAGCTCCAACATCTTCACAGAATCTACTTCATTAATGAAATAATCTCGGCAATATTTCCAAAATTCTCGATGATCATTAAGTTTTATTCTCGGTCTTTAATTCTCAGCAACCTCTGTGATGTTGTTTCCTTATTAAATATGTTGCTTCCTTATCTCACAGAATATCTTTTATTTTACAAAATCACCCGAGATTTTCTTTCCTTGATATTTTTTTTTCTTCGAGACAAACATAACCGAGAATGTTTGATTTGATTTTATTCGCTTCTGTTTGATTTTTCACGTATTTCAAATTCATACAACAACTCTTTATAAGGTAATAAAATGATTTTTGTTTTAAAACCGTGAAAATAACCAAATTTAATGTTTACAGATTCACGCAAAGAAGTTCCCGCCAAAAAAAGCTTTTTGAATCGAAGAGGAAGGCGGGCCCCTAACCAAAGTAAGGGTGCCTTTATCAAATTGGGTTCCTTTAGTAATTTTCAAGGTGCCTTTATAATTTTCTGAGCCGATTTTTCCACTATCGTTTATTTCCCAAAAATCCCTAAAAAAAAAAAAAATTAGTACATAATCGAGCACTATCAATATAAAGAATTGAGACAAACAAGACACAAAAATATGTCTATCAAATACCTCCAGACTTCTTATTTTCTAGTCCTCGAGCAAATCTAATCTAGAAAATAAAAATCATAACTTACTGTTGCAGGCATCGCGATTGCACATAGCGTGTGTAATGGTGTGGTTTTATATTACCCTCTATTTAAATAAACCGCAATCGCACGGCGTCTAACTAGTAGACAACGGCAAGTACGGGTCGAACCCACAGGGAGCGGGAAAATACTGCAATCAATATCTCAAATAACTAATCAAGAATAATATTTTTTGGATTTTAGAATTATGAATAAAATAATAAAGCAAACTAAACTAATCTAATAATTAAGTGAGAGAGAGTCAGTAACTAGGGTTTTTCAGTATCCACCACTATTTCTATTTAATTACTGAAGTGAAATATAACTCATGAATATTTAGAGTCGCAAATATCACTGGAACGCCCTAAACATGGTGCATCAAAAAGCCATAGTCTCAAGCATACACCATAAAATTGCGTTAGCGAGAAAATTGTACGAAACTAATTATAGGTCCACAAATAATACCTGACTATTCTAAGCATACCCCATCAAAGGATTTAACCCAAGCATGAAATATCAAATAAGTAGGCAAATATATTTGTAACAAGTAGATTTTCAAAATAACAACTGTATACCAGAAGCATGGAACATCAAAAACCTAGGCCAAGCATGTACCATCAAAAGACGTCACAATTGTTTAATGAAATTCTATCGATCAAAATCATGGAATTAATCTCTTCAAATCATAATGGTCTGTATCAAATATTTTATTTAATTAATCTAAAACTGTAAGTGGTTTCAACATTAAACCCTAGTTACAAATTAATTAGAACATGGAGGTGGATTTCTTAAAACCCATAAAAATAATTAAGAATGAGAAGAGAAGTATAAACCATTATCACCGTCGTAACCCGATAAACAATCTTCTCCTTCTTCCGTTTCGGTTTCGGTCTCTATCTCTATCCGTCTGCAAAGCGAAAACGAGCTCTCCGCCTCTCTCTCTTCCCAAAAGTATACAGGCGCAAGTCCTGTACCCAAAATCCGTCCGCCGCAAAAAAACTCACGAAAAAAAACCCCCATCTGATTTCCGTGCGTTTCTTTATATAGGAAACCAATTCATTACTTGCCACGTCTTATCCTTTTCCTTTCTTTATTCTCTTTCTTTTTAATGCTTGACTGACCCAGCTAAAAGGAGGGGTAGCCCTGTACGCTACACTACACCTTTCTCCATCAGTTGTCAACGTCTGTCCACCACTACTACAAGCAGTACTACACTTTTGATCGTGAAATATCGATTGCTTGTTGAACCCTGTGAATCGCGTGAAAGGAGGATACTCCAAATTCGGGGGTCAAAGAGTTTCATAAAACGTTCTTGGTGGAAAAAATGTGAGTGAAAGATCCCACTGAATCGAATTTGGTCCATGAATCTAAGAAATAGTGAGAATTCTTGATCTCTCTCAATATCTCTCTCAATTTGAAGATCCAGGATTTGAATTGATGTCGTTTCATTGATTCTTGTTTCATTGATTCCTCATAAAGATTTCATTTCAATTGGAATTTTGTTATTAATGATGTACGATGATCCCTGTTAAGCATCCATGGCTGAATGGTTAAAGCGCCCAACTCATAATTGGCAAATTCGTAGGTTTTTCCTCTTTTCTTTACAGCTCATTTTCTCACCAATCTGACGCACCTAGTTCACATGCTGCTACTATTCATTGTACAGCGCATGCAGCCTAGCCAAACAAACTTAGAAGAAGCTACGACCAACAACTCCACCTAACTTTAGCTCCACTCACTCACGTGTATCTCCAACTAACCCTATCTTTTGTTGCTTCACTGCCTGACGCACCAACAATTCCTATCCTACTTGTCTGGCTCGTCTTGATATGAGCAGATCTCCGCTCTCCCTGACTCTCTCTATTTCTTTTCACGCTTCTCTTTGTTCACAACTATTAACATCAACAGTAGCCAATAATTCTAGCACAGTAACCCCTGGCGCATCCTGTTCTCATTCTACAATTTGGTCAGCCACTACCAAACATCCTCTCTCACTTACTTGGCCTTATTCATGGGTTAAGCATTAGCACATGATTACACAAGAAGTCTACCAATTAGCCCTTTTAACCGTGTTTAGCTTATAACTTCGGATTTTATGTGAACCATCAATAAAACAATAAAATGGTAAAATTAATATAATTGTGAGTACTAACAAATACAAATTAAAAGGTAAATATGTATGAATCACGATCCTATCATGTAACAAACCTTTAAACCCCTAGGTGGCCCTAGTGGACGAGTTTTGTCTCGTGAGGGTTTACAAGAGATATACCCACAAAACCTTTACTCCACACTCTAGCTACTTATGAACGATTGAGGATAGACACCAAACATGCTATTGAGTTGGCTACAAAAAAAATTGGCTATGGAAGGAATTACCCTGTTTTGAATCCAATTGTTGTACACGAGTTTTTACTCAAGCATACTAAACTTTATATATAAGAAAACAAAGCACTACTCAGAAAGTCGTATAATGGACCACGATACTCGGAATCTAACAAACCACAGTCACATGAATAGATTAAGAAGATAGATATGGAGATAGAAGTGTGATTGACTAAGGTGAACGGTGTTTCCCAGAATATTTGTACGAATGTCAGCGCCAAGATGAACCATAATAGATTAGGATACGCACCCACTGGTCTAAATCCTAATTCTAGTATCAACTCAGTTGGTGTATACAAGGGCCTCAACGGTCGATTTATTGAATATTACAATTATTATTATTTTCCCGACAACATGATTAGATCATTTTGAATCTAAGCGCATGCTCCTTGTCGGCAGATCACATCATAGTTCCCATGGATCCTTGATAGGTACATAAATCATACATTTTATGTAGTTTTCCTGACCCTTATTTGCTATATTTGAGTGAATTACTATGTTTTATTATTACTTTCGAAGTTTAGTTGTCTTTTCAGGTTATAGTTCAGAAACCTGCAGAATGGAGCTGTATGAGAAGAATTATCGAGGATCCAGTAAAACTCTGCTTAATTTAGGCCTTTCACCATCCAAAGTGTAGGAAATTGAATTACGAAGCCAACGGCGAAAGAACGAGGTCATTCTGATCTCGTATGAGGAAGTTATGGGCAAAGCCACATGGTGGCAAACTAGCTTGTGCTGCTAGCGCCCAGGCGCTAAGTTGGCTGAACCGTAGGTGCTAAGGTGCTAAGTGGTTAGTTGGAGGTGCTAGAATGGTTTGGTGGACTAGTAGCTAGCCTTGGTGGAGTAGTAGCTATCTTGGGGAAGTCATATGGGATTAGGAAAGAATTTGGAGTTGCTATATCTTGTTGGGATGGAATAAGGAAACTTAGCACATTTCCTAATTCCACTAGGATTGTGAAAGTGGCTAACTCTCGTTCTATGAAAGGAACTCAGGCCTTTCTCGTGGCAAGCCTTTTGGTGAGGTAGCTATATCACATATTGGAGGTCCAAGGGATATTTGGGGGTCAGGTTTACTATACAAGGCAGGACACAAGTCTATTCACGTAAGGAAAGCTAAAAACGCAAGGATTCTCGATTGGGCTGGAATTTCCCCCACGTATAAGAGGGAGAAGTTGGCTGGAAATAGAAGAGGATCTAGTTCACGTTATCATACAGGAGATTAGGTTTGAGGAGAAGAAAATAGGCGCAAGAACACATCAAGGAAAAGGGGACAGCACAACTTGAAGGCTGGCCACTTTTTCATACAGGCGATTCTGCAGAAACATTTCTTCGCTATCCTTCCGGGTTTGATTGTATTTTCTTTATTGATTTCCATGGGTTTTGAGAAATCCATGATGAGCTAAGCCCCTCTATATTGGTTAGGGATGTAATCTGAAGTTGGAAAACATGTTTATCAATTGAATGGCGCATGCTCACATGTTCATGTTGTTTTTAATATCGTTCATGTTCTACTGATTATAATGCCATGTATGATTGATTGCTTGTTTGTTTAAGTTGCAAATTAGAAAAGCATGCATTGATATCTACAACTAAACTAGAGTTTTCGATCCGGAATTGTCGAAGGACTCTGGTTACAAGTAGTATAGCATATTTGTTAACGATACTTAAAATTGCCATGCAAGTATGTGTAGAAGCTTGACCTAGGTTGATCCGAGTTGCACTTTGCGCCGGGTTACTTATAATAACCTCAACTCAGAAAGACCATTGCTTTCATTGGGTTGAACTTGTGTGGTGCATTACACCAAGTTATCCGGTGTTAAGGATTCAGAGAGTGGTGTGATACCCTCTCTGATGATATTAGGAGTTTTGCCGGAGTAGACCTGCGATAGGATGCTTTAGGGTTATTGGTGTTACTAATGCATGAATGTTGAGTATGCTTTGATTGATAACATGTTGGAAAACTGATGATGAATTCTCTAACCAATACTTCTCTCTCTGATATTCGTTTTTATTAATCTGCTTTAGCTTGTTTTAGCATAATTTAGTTAAAATCACAACAAAAACCCCCCTGTTTACTTGCGTAATTGAAAGTAATTAACAATCACTAGCCTCTCTGTGGGAACGAACTTTTTCTTATTTGCTATACTTTAATCTATTTTGGAAGAGTAAGAACTCGATTATTTTGGTTGATTACGACATGACCAATCCTGCATTCCACGCTTGCCTAGGCGACAGAGACAGGGAAAACACACACATATTGCTATCCAAGTGTCATTTTTTTTTGGTTAAGTTCAATTAAAATAATGGGGCTTTATCTCAATCATTCTAATTCATCCTCGCGGCGACAACAAGGCGATAATAGTGACCCACCAAATCACTTAGAGAAACACAAAAAGATGCAAAAATAAAAACAGAACGTGATATGGTGATGACTCCGAGATATGTTGACGACCATCATTATATTTCTAATACTTGAGCTTTATCCTTTTATGAATAGAGCATTTAGTTGGGTCCCTCAACTCCTACATCCAAGAAATTTGTTTCCATCTACTTGGAATGGTTAGGGTCATCCTGAATTGTTCACAAGTTTTTAAATTTTTGGAGTTTTATCATTGTACTAAAAGTTTCTCCCTTACCCCAAACTTAAATATTGTATTGTCTTCAACGTTCTAAAAATAAATGATTAAAAACATGAACAAGGACAAAATTGTTACCAATTGAAGAAAAGAGATAAGGAAGGATATTACCGTATCGCATGAGCATGATTTACCTCCCAGCGAGTGCTAAGTTTAATGTCTTCAGCCAGACTTCAAATACCACAAAATGGCTAGTCACCTTTCAAAATCATAAATAATAGCCGAAACAATTGTGGGTCAACAATACCAAATAAAGCTAACACAAATATAAGACACCTGTACTGGATCATACAAATAAATAAAATGATCATAACCTTATCTAAGGTTTCTTTAAAGACAATTGGTTTTATCTGGGTGCCCATTTAGGTTCCATATGGGTGTCTAGATAGACAGGTCCAGCCGAACGACGTTTCTCTAATAGTAAGAATTCCTCATGAACAGTATCAGGAGGATCGGGTTGTGGAGTCTGAAGAAACACAATTAACACCTTAGACGCACAAAGCTCAGGTCGCAAATCAGGGACTTCAAATAGGGATACTCGACAATCGCAAGAATCATCACTACCCCCAAACTTAGGGTGATCGTTAATCTCAGATAGTCCTAAAACTATTGCTTGAATTTCAAGGTCCCTAGAGTCCGAAAAATACTAGAGAGATTCTTCTAGAGACTGGTCACACATTTGATTTAACAGAATGCTATCATCAAATTCATTCGAGGAATCACCAAATAAAGTATCGTGCAAATGATCTTGAACTAAAGTGTTAATCATATTCACTTCTTCTAAATCATCGATCTCAGAAGGTTGTCTCGTAACATTAAAGATATTTAGTTCAGTAGTTATATTACCAAAAGATATGTTCATAAGTCTGGTTCTACAGTTGGTGACAACATTAGATGCGGCTAAAAACGGGCGATCTAAAATCACCGGTATTCGGGTACTCTGGTCCTGAACAGGCTGGGTATCTAGAACAGCAAAATCCACTAGATAAATGAACCTACCAACCTCGATAAGAATATCCTCTATGACACCACGAGGGACTTTGACATACCTATCTGCTAACTGCAGTGTTATACTGGTCGGTTTCAACTTATCAAGACCTAGCTAGTTGTACACATGATACGAGAGGAAGTTAATATTATCTCCTAAGTCAAGCAATGCATTTTCAACCACGTGATTATCAATCACACAAGATATGGTGGGGCATCCAGGGTCTTTATACTTAGGGGTGTTTGGTTCAGAAGGATTGAACTTACTTGACCAGCTAAAAATGCTTTCTTATGGACACTAATCTTACGCTTTCGTGTATAAAGAGTTTAAGGAACTTGGCATAAATAGGCATTTACCTAATTGCTTCTAATAACGGAATGTTGATGTTCACCTGCTTAAATATTTCCATTGTGTCGTTGAAAGTCGATTCCTTCTTTTTCGAAGCTAACAACTGCGGATATGGGGCTCTAGGCACAAAGGTAATCCTATCAGGAACAGCTTGAAAATTCTTAGAAATTTTTTAGTCTCTTCAGCTACTAGCTCTTCTTTGGAAGTAGAAGGTGGAACTACATTATGTCCACTATTAGGCATGGCTACCTTATTGTAAACTATCTTTCCACTCCTAAGGGTTGTAACACAATTCACATGATTGAACGTTTTGTCTTCTCTAGGATTAGGATCTGTTTAACTAAGGAATTTCTTATTTCTCTCTCACTTAGTGTCTTAGCTATCTGAGCTACTTGGAGTTCTAACTTAGCAAGAGTCTGGGCATTAGATTGGAACTTTTTCTCGGTTGTCTCTTGAAATCTAAGTTGGATCTTTGCTAACATATTAAGAGATTCCTCTAAGCTAGTCATTTTCTTCTCAGAAGGGTTTTGAAGATAGGTTGTCTCTAGTGGATTCTTGGGATAACTAAACCCTGGTGGATCTTGGAGATTATTAGTCTGACGTTTATTCTGACCCTGAGACCATGAAATGTTAGGATGATTTCTCCAACCAGGGTTATAGCTTTCTAAATATGGGTCAAATTTCTGACGATTTTCAAACCTAGAGTTGTTATAAAGAGCATTGGCTTGTTCTTCATATCTAGAATGGTTTGATCCTTGATTCATCTCTAAGGCCTCTGGACTCCTAAGGATATCTGACCCATTATAAACTCTATCCACCATTCCTAGATATTTCTAGTTCTTTTATTGAAGCTTATTGCCCAGTTTTCTCAGCTAATTGATGAACGAGTCAAAACAAGTGGTAAAAAGGTGTTCGTTCAATCGGATTTGTGAAAATCAAATTTTAAACCTAATTTTAAGTTCAAACTAGCAAAATAGTAAAATTTGATAATAATATTGACAGATATTGGGACTAGGATTCCACCATTAATCATATCAAGTGATAATTATTGATTCTGAACAATTCTAACCAATATTATTGACTCTATTCCTTTTCCAAAAGTAGATTTTTAAAACATCAATTGTAAATCATAAGCATGGCACATCAAACGCTTTAAGTCTAAGCATACACCATCAAACAAAATCACAACTAATTAGTAAAAATCATAAATAATTAAAATTAATGCAAAAAGTTATGGATAATCAAATATAGTTACCAATTAATTGTGAAAAATGGCTTCCTCCATTGTCCCAGTGATGGAGTTTAGCTCATCATGCTCAAAACACTCTCAAAAGATGAATAAATAGCTCAAAAGTGTTTAAAATAAGAAAAGGAGAGAAACTGACACAGAAATTGTAACGTTTATAACTGTTGCGAAAAAGAATCAAAGAGATACATATATAAGTGTTTCTATTTCTGTTGCTGAAAGAATAAATTCTTTAATGACTTTACGACTGCTTCAGAGTGACTTATCGCTGAAACTGTTGTTGGTTCTATTCACGAAATCGTTGCTAAAGATGTTGAATACAAAGGAATTTGTAACGAGTTTAAACGACAGTTGATAGACACATTTTTGTGTCTGATTTAATCCCAATTATTTATATTATTGGTACTCGATTTTGTATTTATTATTATTTTTTATTGCTTTTTAGGTATTTTTGGAGAAATATTAAAGGCACCCTCAACTTGGATTAAGGCACCCACACTTTGGTTAAGGGCAACCACACCCCAAATTTCAAATGAAAAAGTTGGCGGGAAACAATTCTCATACTTCACGTGAACAGGAATCTCAAGCTTAATTTGGAAACTCTTTTTTTTTTTAATGGAAATCTCCTAAAGTTAGGAAACTGAGTTCTTTGGGAAGGAATTAGAAAGAGAATGATATCGATTTCTTCTCTTAGTAGCGTCCAAGAATCGAAATCAATCGAAATCAGGAAAGAAAATTGCTTTTCACAGGAAGAATTTTGCCAAGAATTTAAGGAAGTTCTGGACGTAATTTGGGGTTGTTTTGTGGTTGTACTCTATATATAAGAGTCCAAAGAGGTCTAGGGGAGAGGAGATGGATTGGTGAAGCTTAGGGAGAGATCAGAGCTCACACAGACGAAGAATTTTTCTGCTGTTGTTGCCATTGAAGAAGAACACGAAGAACAAACTACAAAGACGAACTGTCGTTCAGAGTGTCATAAAAGCCGTTATTTTTCCAACAGCGATAGAAACCGTACTTCTTTGCCATACTCTTTTAATCTCTTCTGTAACGGACAGAACTACTCACTGTAACGCTATAAGCGTATCAAAATTCCTGATAGCGTTTCTATTCCCATTGTAAGCATTATTTGAGTTATAAAATCGATTTTTGAGGGTTTTCCATTACAATGAGGAGGTAAACTTCATCTCTGAGGCTACGAAGAAGCTACTTTTCCAACAATTATGTGGTAATTTATTTAATTAATTTATGCAAGTTATTTATGATTAATTTCCTTGGTTAAAAATTGATTTAAAGATTTTTGTTAAGCAGTTGTGATTCCGTTAGATGGTGCATGCCTCGGCTTAGGTCTTAGATGATCCATGCTTTTGTTATACAGTTGTTGTTTTGAAAATCTATTTTTTACAATGATTTAGAATCAAATTAAAATGTTAGAATTGCATAATTAAATTTAATCACTTTGAAATTGGAAAATAGTGAAATCCTAGCCTCAGTTTTCTCCCAACTTTATAAAAAAATATTTGAGTTTTCATACTTTTAGTTTTAGAAATTAAATTTAAAATCAATCTTCAGAAGTCTGAGTAACGAATCTTTATTTATCACTTTTAAACTACATCAATAGTTCTATCCCTATTGCAACGGTTTCTTCATCTTCTTCCTCTTCTCGCCTGTGTTGCAGCAAACTTTTCTGAATTTTTATCTTCTCTCATTTCTGGCCAAGCCAGCCTTCGCCCATCTTCTATCGACTCCCTATTTATAATATAGCAACCCAGCAGCTCCAATATCTTCACAGAATCTACTTCATTAATGAAATAGTCTTGGCAATATTTCAAAAATTCTCGATGATCATTAAGTTTTATTCTCGGTCTTTAATTCTCAGCAACCTTTGTGATGTTATTTCCTTATCAAATATGTTGCCTTCTTATCTCACATAATATCTTTTATTTTACAACATCACCCGAGATTTTCTTTCCTTGATAGTTTTTTTTCTTCGAGACAAAAATAACCGATAATGTTTGATTTGATTTTATTCGCTTCTGTTTGATTTTTCACGTATTTCAAATTCATACAACACCTCTTTATAAGGTAATAAGATGATTTTGTCTTAAAACCGTGAAAATAACCAAATTTAATGTTTACAGATTCACGCAAAGAAGTTCCCACCAAAAAGAGCTTTTTGAATCGAAGAGGAAGGTCGGCGCCCCTAACCAAAGTGAGGGTTCCTTTATCAAATGGGTGCATTTATAACTTCCTGAACCGATTTTTCCACAATTGTTTACTTCCTAAATATCCATACAAATACATAAAATAACACAATCAGTACACAATCGAGCACTATCAATATAAAGAATTGAGACAAATCAGACACAAAAATGTGTTTATCATATATTCAAATCCCTAAATACCCTTAGCCAGCTTCTTTTGACCATATCGTTCTGGTTCGGGAAAAATACATTACCCATAATCCATATTATGAACCACCTTATCATTTGTTTTTGACTCTCAAAGTCGTCCGGTTGGGAATGTCTAGATAGAAAAAACGATCTTATCACACTATTCCGAATCCCAGTTCGTGTAATAAGTCTCTTTCTCAAAGCAACAATTTTTTTGGGAGTTACTACATTGAGCCATATTCGTTATCGTTGTCGTGGTTCTTGGTCTTCTTCTTCTTCTCCTCCTCCTTCTACAAAGGGAGCAAACAATCTATCCACCACGGTGCAAGATCATGTCATTCTTTAACACTAAAGTTTTACAATATTATGGAGGTTCCTCGGTCAATAGGTATGCCTGATAGTTGTGTGAAGTCCAACGACGTAAAGCCTATCTCAAGAGTAGGGAAGTGAAATGTATTGGTGGTATGCCAGCACCTTTCGCTAAGACCGGAGGCAAGAGCATTGTCGTTATTTTTTGGATAATCTATTATAAACATTGATCCAAACCCACAATTATCGACGATTTCTTTAGCACGTGGATTCTCGACAATAATGCCATAAAATTCACTTACATTGCTTGTACTACCCGATGTTTTCTTATCTTATCCCTAGCTTTTTCCTTGGGGCATTTAAACTTATGATCAGCATTATCCGGCGACGAAACCGGATATCTATTTTTCATAATGCTAACAAATTCGTCCTTCATTCTCAATCCTACAACCCATATGTGTATATATCATCACATTTCAACATATTGGCATCACTATGATCATCACATAAACAATTGAATTTTAACACATTATCATCACATATATAACCATCGCATTTTAACACACCCTAATCAAAAATTAATCATCAAATAACAAGTTAAACATGAATTTCTAGTTACACACATGTCCATATAACATAATTACTATCCATGGGATTTAAATAATCAATCAAACATCAACAATTTCATGATTATCAAAAAAAAATTTGCATTTAGAACCCTAATAGTAGAATAACTTACCTTTGATGATTTTGTGGATGAAATTTGAAATTGAAAGATGCAATAGAATGACCAATGAGTATGGAGCACACCCTTTTAAATTTTGTGCAATAACTCAACTTAAAACACCTTGAAAATCAAAAGGGAGTAAAAAATGGTTTGAGAGGGGAGGAATTTTCTTTTTTTTTTTGAAAATGTAGAATAAGAGGTAACCGTCTGGTCAAGTCAACTAGTTGACTTAGACGGATACTTAGTATCCGTAAAGCACTATTATCCATCTCAGTAAGCCAAGCGAATTACTTCCACCATAGTGATAGTTTTTAGCTCCCTCTTTTACTTGGCTATAATTAAACTATAGTCAAGCCAAAGATTTCACTATAGTGTTTGGACTTAGTGTTGTAGACGAATAACCGTTGTTCGTTTTTTTTTTATGGACAATGGTTATCCGGATTTAAAAAATAGATAATGGTTATCCGTTTGACCAGTCAACCATGGTCAAATGGAATTTAATTATAAAATGATCAAACAAATATTAGAGAGTGAGAGAGAGATCCGAAAGAAATTAAACAAAAGTTGAGGTCAATGCTTGGTGCCTTTCTATATCAAAACCACCAGTTAAATAAATCGATCATGAGTTATAATACCTTCCTCATTATTCTCATAATTAAAGTTAATATTCACTTTAACAAAATATTAAGAGACCATCCACCGCCCAAATAATACAGACTAGATTTTTATTGATAAAGGAGAAAAAGAGAATGAGATCAAAATTAAACTAATTAATTGATGAAATGACTACTTTAATGATGAATTATATTTGTATTAAGTGGATAGTAGATTAAAAGTATAATTGGTTTGTCAGTTGAAGTTTTATATTTATAATTTGTTTATCGGTTGAAGTTTTATATTTATATGCACATCATTGAATAATATATTTGTGCCACTGTTTTATTGATTCCCCTCTTCTACTAGTGTTGCTATTGCTTTATGCTTCTATGTACCTAGTTAATTTAAGGTCTACTTAAATTATTTAATGTATATTTAAATAATATTAATACAATAGCTAATTTTATATGCATGAATGGATGCCTAATAATTTATTAAAGATGAATCTAATATTGGTTTAATGTTTCGTGTAACGCTTTGAATGAGTCGAAGATGCGAAATTTGATTCCATAACATGGGGTGTCAAATTGAGGTTAATAGAAAGATTGCAAGGTGATCATCGGAGTAGTCAGTTTTGGTGATATGATAAATCTTACTTAATCCTTTGATATTTTAACAGTCAGGGTCTTTTTAGTCTTTTTCTATCATAAAATTGGGCCACTTTAATGACTTAACCACTGAATCAACCGTTTGGAACTAAAAATAATAGGGTTATTTAACGTTGGTACCCAATAAATATCCAACATATTGGTTTAATACCCAATATTTTAAATATTAAGGGTTGGTATCTTGATCCATCATTGATCCATCATTAATTGTCTGGTCAAACCATTGACCTAACTGGATGTTACCTTTTAAATTAATGCTATATATAAAAATTAATTACTTAATAATGTTAATTCACCGTCATCATGTGATTTATTAAGAAAATATATAACCTAATCAATTTTCATCTTGTGGTTACAATTTGATTGATCCAACGACTACAATGAGTTTATCAAAAATACACTTCTATTACACCTTTCCTATCACGAATTCTTTGATTTCTAAATATCCGAAGCAGTTTCAAATAACAAAGCATCACGAATTCTTGTTTCACATTACACCCATCACAAATAACAAAATCACCTTCACCGATGACTATCAAAACCCCTTTTATAATCCAACCTAGATTTACCAACATTAACCAAATTAACCTTCTCATTCACCGATGGTCATCAAACCCCCAAATTCCTACCTAAGCCATGCAATTCACCTCATCTTCTATTGCCTACTTCCAAGAACACCAACCAACTTCTTATTTTTTTCCATCTCACAACAGAGCCATAATTCTTCTTCTTTTCGATTCAAACTCACAAATGCAGTTAAACCATTTTCTCCATCACCAATTTCATCTAACTCGAGTTCCTTTCGCCTGAACTTTGAAATCAAACCCATTTTCTTATTCCTGCAATTTCATTCTCGACCCATCCTTCTATTTCTGCTCCTCCATCTTCTAACTTTCTCAACAATCGAAATCTAACTCACGGCAGCAGTGCAGATCCAAAACCAGTTCTATCTCTTTTATTTTCCGTAGTCTCTTCAACAGCAAGAACCCATTGAACTCACGGTACCGACAACATAATTTAGTTCTCGAACATATGGTTTCTACTTTCTATGGAAAACCTAAGTTTTTTTTCTAAGGTTTTAATAGATTTATTTAATCGTGGCCGTTTATTCGAGTGTCACTTTCAATTTTGGACACGTGTAATATTCATAACTAGACGTTAGGACATGTCTAGCCATTGTTATAATTCGTAAGGCTAATATAGTAATAACATAAGTTCTGTGACAAAAATATTAACTCGGTTAGGTCAATGGTTTGAGCAGACAATCAATGATGGATCAAGATACTAACCTTTAATATTTAAAACGTTAGATACCAAATCAATGTGTTGGACATTTGATGTACCAAACATTCAATAATCCAAAATAATATTTTATAAAGTGGGGTGGTAGGTTAACTGATTTTCTAAATAGGGTGCCGTTAAAATTTCCCAAAGGCCAAAGTAAGTAGAATTGTTAATTTCTTTAGTGTTTAAAATGTATTCAACCAATATATCAATAGTGAAGCCATCAATTCAGTGAACAAAAATGGTATAACCAAGGAAAGAATATAATGATAAGAATGCAGTTCAAAATATATAAGAGATGAATCAAGAGGTTAATGGGAAGAACCAAGTGAATATTATGCAGGATCTAATCATTGAAGATCAAAGTCAATCCTACTCGGTTAATGAAGAAAATGCACCTCCTAGCTCCCCAGTTTCAAGACAAATTTACTTTTGTACTTCTAATGCTACTTCTGATGAAGATGGAGGTGTTAAAAGAAGAAGAGTTGAAGATGTTGTTTCAGACCAGATAGATTTACAAGCCCTCAACAGAGATATCAATGCTTTCTTGGCTAAGTTGGCAGAAGAAGTAACTTCAAATGGTGAATCATCTAGTCTAAACAATTGGACTTGGGCTAATCCCTTTAATGACTACGTTGCTGGAAAACCTCTTGAATTGGGTGAAAGTTCCAACTCTGCTATTTTCCGATAATGTTGATGCCAAATCAGCTGCTCATGGTTTTGTCGATGACCAAAATCTTGAACCTGCTTCCAATGCTGAAGATGATGTTGTTGAAACCCTAGTTAGACTCACCAACCAGGTTAGCCTTCTTTTATATCTCCACTAAAGGTGTCGATGGATGTTTGAAAAATCCAAAATTCGTTCGAATTCATATTTAAAATATTAAATATTATTCGAAAAATTACCGAATTCGTGTATCGAATTTTTTATCCGGAAATATAACTAACCGGATAAGAATTCGGATATGAAGGTATCCACATACGAAATAATCGTATCCGAAATTTAAAAAATAAATATATATTTTAAACCTTGAAAAATATATATCATATTAAACTTTTTTATTTTTATTTATGTTTATTAAAAAATCATTTACAAATATCTTCATCCTAATTAATTTTTATTATGTAATATTAATTTAATAAAAAAACAAATTTTTTTTATTGTTTTATTTTCCTATGATTTCGGATCGGATAATTATCCAATATCCGAACAAAAATCCGGATACGAATTTGAAGTGAAAAAAACTATATCCGTTAGGATTTCGAATCGAATTAGGATAATGTATGAAATATTCGGATACAGATAATATCCTATTTGTATCCGTATGCATCGGTTTACACCTTTAATCTCTATCATTTCTCTTTTAATTTCCTTTCAATTTCTTTCTACAGTCAAAATTTTAAATTTTTAACCTTCAATATATTCCATTTTCATATTAGTTTAACCACTTTCCATAATTTTGTTTATTTATTAGATATATGTAGTAGTATTTCTTTAATTATTTTGTTTTCTATTGACATCATAAATTTTTTTGCTTGGAACGTGCAAGGAATTAACCCCTAATTACTAGAAATCTTCTAAATTACTTGTTAAGAATTTCTAACCCTGATATGATTTTTTTTATCTGAAACAAAAGCAAACTGGAATAATATTGATATATATACTAGCTAGGAAAATAAAATTCTCTGATTGGAAGCTAGTTTTGGTCAGCATGAAATCGTGAAATGTACTCTTCTTAGATTAATGTAAGTGTGTTTTCTTTATTAAATTATTATTATGAATAAATTAGTGTTTGGGTCATAAATTTTAGTAGGTCTTTACGTTTTGGTCATAAGTTTATTCATTTTAGTATTTGGGTCGTTGACCCATTAGTCAAACTAGTCATCTAACGATTTAGGTCAAACAGTTAGGTTAGAATTAACTTCAAGTAGTGTGTATATTTACACTGCACACTTAATGTAATAGTAAAGTACCGTTTTTTTGAAAAAATTGTTCCTTTTTTTGTTTCCAAAAACATATCAACTATCAAGATCACAAAAACTCAACCCAAGGGTTTATCCAATCTTAGCCAAAATTCAACAAAATTAACCAACTTACATCAAACCTACACCTAAAATCCAAAACCCACATTTCTCAGCCGATCTAGCAGACAAATACTAAAATCTTTCTTTAATTCACAAATCGAAACCCCAAACTTGATGATCATAATAAACTTCGTTTAAATGTGATGTTACATTTTATCCAACATTTTGGTTGCATTAATTGCTCAATTGACTCGATGAACGAAATCGAATAATGGAATATGAAGGTGATGGCGGGAGCATCAACTTCTATTAGGATGCATGGTACGATAAGAGAGAAATCAAAAATACCAAACTAAGCAATTTCATGTAGAATGTCTAAAATCAAGTAAATCTCTCTGCCCCTGGTGTGATTTTCCCGGTAATAAGCAATGGAACCTCATGGTACGTTCCCTTTAGACCAATGTCTTTGTAATTCGATATAATGATGAAGAAGAAAGACAAAGATTCCATCATTCTCTTTGGTGGAACCTGGAACTTCTGTGAATAAAAATATTCTGATGAACACGTGGCGCCATTAGTGGAGCCATGGGTTATGCTGCGAACGCGAAGCATAAAATCAATTAAGATGTACTTAATCCATACCCGATTTCACTTTATCACATCCCGAGGAAGAGACGTGGAAGATCTGCAAATGATCTGCTGACGTTACCTAGACGTAGCTAGAGTCAGAAATGTCAGACGCGTGGATGGATTCCACTCAGCATTAAATGTTATCTCAGATAAGCAGATACAGGTGGAGGATTCTCAGCGGGTCGAGATCCTTAGTGGGATCACAACGAGTACTTGAAAGAGACTCATCAGTTATTTACACTGTCAGGAATAGCTGGTAGAGAAAAGTCTACAAATACCTCACTTCTTTCCAAGAGAAGGGGTTCAGAGCCAAATGAGAGAAGAAAGTCTTAAGTTTAGTTATTTCATTACAATTGTAATCTTTCTACTCTCATCAGTAATCCATACTCAAATACTTAATAAAAACCTCAAACTCGTTACCCCGTGCACGTAGGCACAACCGAACCACGTAAAATCCATTGTGTTAAGTGTGTGATTTGATTACTTTCTCTTTTTACTTTATGCTTGTTTATGTTTCCATGTTGTGCTTGCCTATTCATTCTATCTGAACAACACATCATATTTAATGCTATTATATATCTTATTTCAAAGTAATCATCATATTTACACCCCACGTAGACTGTAGGAAAATTAGTAGTTACATTTTGGCGCTAGCTATAGGGACTTGTGTCCTTGAGATTCACATTTTCAGTAATTCAAAACGTTTTAATCGTTTTTTCTTTTAGTTTTGGTAAAAGATTTCTTTTTTTTTCTCAAGATCTGAAGTAAGGAGGGTCAATACTACTTTCTAGTAACTATTGTACCTTTCACCTTTGGTCAATTGAGTTTAAAATCCTCTCAGCTGATCAAAAGTATTAGATCAAAAAAGTTATTCTTAAAAATTGGTATCTTTTACTCCGAATAGACCGACTTATCTCCCTAAGTGGAATATCTAGGTCAAAAAGACAGCAGACCGAGTCGCAAAACTCGTGTCAATCACTTTTACTCTCACATATTATTTTTCTTGTACTCTGAGAAAGCACGTTTAGCACAGGATGGAAAAATTAAACTGGATGCTAAATGAGAGAGAAGATCTGGTGTAAGATAGGAGTCAGACAGTTGCGAACCAAGGAGTCATAATCGCCTCACGCGGTTATAAAAATCTCGCGATTGACATCGGAGATAGCCACAACAACAATTATGTGCGTGGAAAAAGAGCTAGCGTACCTACTGAAGGAACAAGACAGAACCAGCTGCTTGCGCATCCACTAGGGTTCTTTTACCCAACTATGCTTAATCCTAACTCCCATTCAACAAGTAGGATTGAGCCGTGTGTAGAAGATCTAGATCATCAATTGGTCACTATTCCTGTTGTGGCTATGCCACATGCCGAGAACGGAGTTCCTATTGGAAACCATGCCAATGGTAACGATAGTTCTAATGAGACAGTGTTGTTCAGAGCCCAGTTAGCTGAGATGGCTAGAACAAACCAAGAATAAGCAGATAGGATGATGACGTTGGTCATAGAAAATAAGGAGTTAAAAAATCTTCTGTCAAATGGAGCAAATGCATATGCTCTACGAATTCATAAAAGAGTAGACACGTCACATGCAGGTGATGAAATAGACGAAAGGTCTCACGTAGAGAGGAAGAGACAACACACTCTGCTAGAGAGAGTAAATCAACTCCCAGATAGAAGAATAATGGTCCATCATACGCATCCGCAGCAGAGAAAAACCATAGATATATTCTGAAAATGACTCAGCGTATAGTCCCTCTAGGGATATGCCTATGTCTAGTGCAGGTACTCGTACCCATAGTTCGTAGAAGCAGCTCAATGAAATTTTTGAGCAAATGCTCAAAATGGGAGAAGAGCTAGCATCCCTCAAAGCAAAGCAGAATGGGGGAAGGTTGGAAGAAGTCTTCCACGAAGCTAGCACTACTGCACTTTCACATCATCTGATCAACGCACCCATCCCACCAAAGTGTCCTCTTCCAACATTCAATTGATTTGATGGAACTACGGAAGCCGCAACGCATCTTAAGTACTATACTAGAGTACTTGCACATTGGGAGCATAATAACGCAGTCATGTGCAGGTTCTTCCCTTCTAGCTTGAAGGATATCGCACTTTCCTGGTTTGAAAACCTACAACCAAATTCTATCGACTCATTTGAGCAACTGTCAAGGTTGTTCATGGAAACATATATGTACAATCGAGCCATAAGAGTAGGGATGGATAGAATGTTTGCCTTGGAAAATAGGTCCTAAGAAAAATCTGTGGAAATATACAGACAAATGGTAGAAAATCTGTCACGTCATCGGAAAGTACATCTCCCTTCAGGAAGTACAAAAGGATAAACCACGCTCATCCCAAAAGGAACTAACGCAACCATAAAGAACACTGTCTATTGAGCCCGTAGAAGCGTCAAATATGAAAAGAGTAGCGCAACCCTCACAAGGTTCATACTACAAGGATAAGCGCATGCAGCCACAGGAGATTCGGCTTCCCTACTAATGTGGGGAACAAAGGCAGTCATCTCAACAAAAATTATCATCCCAACGACAAAGAAGAAAGCGTGGGAAGAGAATTTAACCTCTGATTTGATCCTAGCAAAGCTTGGCAACCTAGAGAAACATAGTGAAGTCGCGTTGCAAAAAGACGGTCAACTACCAGTACAAACTAGCAAAAGAGTCAATGAATGCGACTTCTCAATAGAGGAATATGCGCTACGCATCATCCCTATGCGTCAGAAGGCTAAAGCTTGGAGAAAGTTGGGCCCAACTTGGCATGGCCCCTACGATGCTCAAAGTATCGCGGTAAAAGGTTCATATTACCTTAAAAATATGAATAGAGGGATCTTACAACATCCACGGAATGCAAAATTCCTTAAAGGATATCCTCCATGATGAAACGAAGATGGAAGTAATATAAACTCTAAGTGAAGAAGGGACAGATACGGGCTTGTTTCCGTCGTTAGAGGAAATATATATAAATCCTTCTAAAAAAGGTAAAGGTCACAAAATTATGTACCTATAAATAGATATGAGATATGCATGCGAGCAGGTGCCGCTTTGAGTGCTACGTAAGTGAAATAATAATCTTACATGGTCCGAGGAAGAGTCACGCGGAAACACAAAAGAGAGCGCTCATATCGAAGTAAACAGCTTAATTGCTGCCCACAAGGAGGCTTGTACATCCATAAGTAATGCTTCCATGATTGAGATTGACAACTCATTACCTGAACCCCTCTTATCAAGGGCAATAGTTATGTTGAGTACAAGTCGATTGTTCTTTGTAAGAATAAGGAAGGCCATGTGACAGTGGTCGAGTCCAACCAGACTCACGAGTTCCAACATGGACACAGTTCCAACATGGACACAGTTCCAACATGGACACAGTTCCAACATGAACATCATCTTAAAAATAAGAATAAAATCTTATTCTAACCGTGGGGGTTACAAAATAGTGCAGTTAAATTCTTGTGATCACGCAAGATAAATAAAAAATATATATATAGCAAGCGTAACCCCTAGAAAACACGGACTTTCCAAAAGAAAAAGTATAACTTAACAAAGTTATACACATCAAGTTTTCTACAAAAAGAAAAGCTCATATACTTGAGCAACAAAATAGAAGCAAACTTGGATCAATCAATCTTCAGCAGACACGACTGAGAGAGTGAGACCAGGAACTCGACTCTCCACATCACGAAACACAGTGTTAAACTGCTCCACCATCCCAACCTTGTAAAAATTATCCAGCTCCTCCTCGCGAGATTTCAAGGCTGTAGCAGAAGATCTACGCAACTCTTCAAGATTATTCTTCAGCAACTGGTTTTGAGACTCAAAATCCTTAGCATGAGAATCATGATTCTCCTCCAAATGGAGATCGCGAACATATAATTCACTTTGCTTCTTGGCCTCTTCCTTGAGCTTAGCTGATTCAACTTCAAGATTGTTGATTTTTCCATTCAAGCCTTCAACGCGGCCCTCAAACTCTGTGCAAAAACAGAAGTGAGGATCAAAATGTTTATTAAAAGACGAGAAAATGTCAAGCATATATACGTTCAACACAAAATACCTCATCAGACTCAACGGTTCCTATGATTAAGCAGGGATTCAGAACAAAATAAGAATGGGGTACGATGCTAGAAAAAGAGGGGCAAAAGTTCCAATGGACCTGAAACCTTAGCACATTCATATGATTAAGCTGTATCGGCAACTTTGCGAGCTTCCTCAGCGGATAAACATGCTTGTTATGCTTGGTCACGTTCACGAAGCGCAGCATCACGAGCTTCCTCAGCGCAAGCAAGGGAATTTTTTTGTCCCTCAATTGACTTGAAACTTCTTCAAGCTTGAAAACTTCCCCAGGAGGCAAAGTATCAACTTGTTTCTTCAGCCCATCCAATAGGATATTCACTAAGCCAAAATCACTTTGGGATTGCTCAAAAAGGAGAGCATACTTGGCAGCTTTAACATGATACATCTTAAACACACAATAGCAATAATCTTGCTGCTACGCTATCTGAAAAGAACAACAAGCTCATGCATTAAAACCAAAAGGAAGTAAAGTTAAAAACATAGTAAGAAATACATGTACCAGGAAGTGTGTAAACTGGGGAAACAAGTTGGCATTACCATCCACAAAAGACTCCATAGTCCTGACATCATCATCAGGAACTTTAGCATAAAAATTACAAGCAAAGTAGCGTGGTTGGTTGAAATAAAAATCAGAAGTTCTCAAAAAATTAGTTCTTTGCTGATGATAAGCCGTATCAGTAACATAATTTTAACCTGGAAGAGGAGAACCAGGGAAGGAAAGATTGGCCTTTTTCAAAACCCACTCCATGATGGAATCATCAGAGGCGTGAGCATCAAAATCCAAATGCTCTAAGGGACTTTTCCTCTTATCAGCTGAATAATTAATAGGGGAAGTAACTTGGTCGTGAGCCGCGTGAGAAACAATCACGGCTCGGGTACCAACACCAACGTAAGGTTGCCTAGATACAAAGGTACCCACCGTATCGGTCATGATCGCGGGGGCATGAAGAGAAGCGGAGACATTCGCTTGAAAAAGACCAGTAGGCGCATTCATGTCTATGACAACCTCAACAAAGAACGTCATCACAACAGAGTCCAACTACGCAGAGGTTGGGGCATTCATCCAAGTTTCATCCCCAACACTATTAACAGGAGAAAAATTGCTCCAATTCAACTGCATTTAGGGGGAGAAAGTGGAGGCAATAAAGTTCTTTTTGACGCAACTGAACTTGGTTTACTAGCAAAAACAAATACCTTGTTGATAGACAAATTTTTGTGTCCGACTTGATCTCAATTTTATATATTGTTAGTATTCGATTTTGCACTTATTATGGTTTTTTTATTGCTTTTTAGGTATTTTTGGAGAAATGTTAAAGGAACCCTCAACTTGGATTAAGGCACCCACACTTTGGTTAAAGGAAACCACACTCCAAATTTCAAATGAAAAAATTGGCGGGAACAATTCTCACGTAAAGGAAATAGCTTGAATATGGAAACAAGCTTTAATTTTGGAAATCTTCTCAAAGTTGTTTTAGGAAATCAAGTTATTTGGGTAATAAGAAGAAAAGAAGAAAATATTCTTCTAATCATAGAATCACTAAACGGAGCAAGAAAAAGGAAATCAGGAAAAATCTTTTCTCTTTTGGAAATAGTTGATCGGTGATCCTGCAAGGAATTAAAGGAAGATTTTGAGGATGATTAAGGCTTTGATTAGTATATAAAGGAAGCTTAGAGGTGTCTAGAGGGAGAGAGGAGATTGGGGAAGCTTAGAATTGCTCGGAATCAAGAGAACAGCGTGAAAAAAGTGAACAGTTGAAACTGCTGCTGCTGTCCGCCATTGAAGAAGCTTGAAGAACACAGAACATTTCGCAACGGCCGTTACAGCAACGAATCTTCAATTTCTGTTGCATATTCATTCAAAGTACTTTCTGTTACGGGCTGAAGTGTTTCCAGCAACACTTATAGTCGTATCTAATCGACTGTGTGCAATCATATTCTCCTTGTAAGCAATTTTTGAATAATAAATAATGATTTTTGACGATTTTGCCATTACTATGAGGAGCTAAACTTTCTTTGAGGCTATGGAGGAAGCTACTTTTCCAACAATTATGTGGTATGTATTTAATTAATTTATGCAATTTATTTATGATTAATTGCCATGGTTGAAAATTGATTTAAAAGATTTTTTTTAAGCAATTGTGATTCCGTTAGATGGTGCATGCCTCGGATTAGGTCCCTAGATGCTCCATGCTTTTGTTATACAGTTGTTTTTTTGAAAATCTATGTTTGCAATGATTTAGAATCAAATTAAAATGTTTTAATTGCATGATTAAAATTATTATCACTTTGAAATTGGAAAATAGTGGAATCCTAGCCTCAGTTTTCTCTCAACCTTATAAAAA